>CAUJBZ010000234.1:0-210663 GCA_963082915.1 Dolichopus griseipennis
GTTACAATTGAAACTTATGATTTTGATTATAAATGATAATTTTAAAATTTAACTAACTTATCTAATTTTTTTTGAGTTCCATTTTGGATTAAGTATATGAGCGATTAAATATGACAGAGAAATTGAAGAAAAAATGGAATCTAATTTAGGTCAAAATGACATGATAAGTTAAGTTTTTAAAATATATTATTTGAAAAAGTTTAAAAAATTTGGAATCTTCTTTTTAATTTTATACAGATTTGATACAGAAATAGTTTTTGTAGATTATTGGTTTGGCAAGTGGCACAGTAAAGGTCTTAAAGTTAAGAATTTTTTTTTGGAATTGGCAATAAGTCAAATAATTAAAAAAACTTAATTTAATTTTTTAAAAAATTATATGTGAATAAGTTTTTTGGTAATTTTTGAGAATTTATTCGATTTATATTTAAATTGAATTTAAGTGTAGTTCAAATAAAATTATAGTATACTTTCTTCAAAAGAAGTGAAATGGATTATACTATTTTATTATATGTATTATAATATTATTTTATTGAATTAATTTACAGTACTGTTATATTAAAATGCCGTACAGCAACTAGATCTCTGTAATATATTCCAATTATTCCCAAGCTATTGTAACTAGAAATTTGTATTATATAAATTCCTCTCTGAACCGTACCTTAAAATTATGGTTCTTACGATTTGAATAAACTCAAAAAAGAAATAAGCTTTTTACTTCCAAATCCCATTCCTTCATAGAAATTAAATATCTTTCATAACTTTAAACTCGTTTTTGAAGACTTTAGAAGCGCCTTAGAGCAATTCTAGCTTTAATTCGTGATCACTAGTAAAACTTCTTAATTTTTAGTAAAACCAAATTTTTTTTAGAATTTTTGTCTTTCAAAACTTTAAACTTGTTTTTGAAGCCTTCAGAAGCGTCTTAGAAAATTCTAGCTTTAATTCGTGATCACTAGAAATGACTATAGAAATTAAATATAGTTATTTGAAGGCGGAGTAATGTAGGATTATTTAATTGACGTCTCAATCTATCTGTATTCACCGCTGAAACTAAAAATTGACCTGAGTTTATGATCAAGTGTATTTCTAGAAAAAATCGTTAAAGGATCTAAAAAATTGCCGGAATCAAAGGCTTTAGTTTTTTCGAGGATGGATGTAAAGCATCGGAAGTCACCCATATTTTCAGTTACTCATATTTTGAGGCTGTCAGTTATTATTATACAATTAGGTATCAATATTTTTTTATGGTGGGAGATTAATAGAGTGTTTGCTACTCTATAGAATTTACTTATTTATTTTTTTTATTTATGTACAGTCCCCTACCACATACAATGTGATAAGTGAGTGAACACTTGAACTATTGGTCAAATGTTCATAGTATATGACTTTTAAAAAAACATACTAACTATTGAGCAAATGGAAATGTCTGTTGAAATATTTTAAGTTTATGTATATTAATTTATATTATTTATAAATATATAGTATACTTATCCTTTTGTAATACTTTTATTTATAAATCAGTTCTAATATTGCACTTTCATCATTTTATTTTAATACTCAACGTATTTTAGATAAATTCAATTAAACCTATCATGCATTTGTTTATGACATATACTAAAATATTATTTATAAATGCAAAAAATTAAAAAGGAAATATAATATATTATTTCATTTTCAAAAATATATTTTAATATTTCCCTTAAAAAATTGCGCTATATTATATGATCAAATTTTGACATAAAAATTAATTAAAATTGAAAACTAAAAAACAAACCAAACATTACAATATTTGCATGGTTTTTGGTTGTTTTTTTTTTTGTAAATAAATTTGATTTACGATTTAAAATTATAGAATTTTTATGAAATTTAGTTCCTAGTTCAAAATTAATGACAACTCCATATTTTACATACACATACAAAATATTTCAATTTATATTTAAAAATAAAATAGTAAAAACGTTTAAATGCCGCCAGCCATTGTTGACAACATTTTGAAATGAATTGAAATTTTTTTAATATCTTTGTAATATTTTAGTTTTTTTTTTTGAGATTTATCTGACAGATAAATTCATCTATAAAATATAAAATATTTATTGCATTTCATTTTGAATTTTAAATAAAAACGAGGAAGAGTGTAGTAGAGTAGACTGTGTCAACTCTGGGATACCCGTATGACCGTTATATAAACATTATATCATTATTATTATAAACATTAATTACTTTTGGCAAAATTTCAAACATACCAGCTTTTTTAGATGTAGTGTAATGCTCATAGAAAAGAAGGAGATGTATGGCAGCTACTCGAACCCATGGACCAAAATGGCTGGATTTAAATAGCGATGACAGCTATTGCAAAAAAACGAATTTGTGAAAATTTTAAGATCCTAGCTCCTTTAGTTTTTGAGTTGTCGTGCGGACGGACGGACGGACGGACGGAAAGACAGACGGACGGACATACATAGTTAAATCGATTTTTTTTTCGATTCTGATCCGATCCATACACTTTAGTCTATATCTATCCCCCCTCCTTCTCTGCATCACAAACGTAATGGCAAATTTATTATACCCTTTGACTATATAGTCATACGGGTATAAATATTAAAATTTAGTTTATACAAAATGTTTTATTATTTTAATTAAATGAAAAATTTTAAAAAGTACGTTCTTTGAATAGTTTTAAATGATTTAATTGAAACGGGCGATTAGGTATTTAGATAAATTGTATTTTATGTCATATTTGGATGAATTTTAGAATTCTGATTTAAGTTACGTACTAACATTATTATAGCAACTTTAAATAGAGAAATTAATGGATATCTGAAAAGATAAGCTATAAGATAAAAGATAAGGTTCGGGTAGCTGCCATACAACTTCTTTTTTTATATGAGCATTACACTACACCTGATGAAGCTGGGTGTCTGAAATTTTGCTAAAATTAGTTTAGTGTAATGGCCAAAGTTACAGAAAATTTTGGTTGGTCTGCGACAGAGGTTTCGAGTAGCTGTTATACAACTCCTTCTTTTATATGAGTATTCCACTACACTTAATAAAGCTGTATGTTTGAAATTTTGTCAAAAGTAATTAACCGGATGATATAATGTATATGTTACGGTCATACGGGTATCCTAGAGTTGACATAGTCTACTCTACTACACTCTTCCTCGTTTTTTTACTAGGGACAGTGGACAGCTTCAATCCTTTGGAACTGTGTAATATTTCTTTAGGTAGATATTATGCGACTTTAACACACTAAAACAGTGGCCCTTTTAGAAATAAATTTTACGATAAGACCTGTTGTACAAATATACAGTTTGGTTCGAGAATGACGATGTGGGTTTTTTGGATTAGCAAATGCCGCAGTTCATGTTTCACGTTAGACTATACTTTGAGTCGAGACAATAATTATTTTATTTCTTTAGAATAGTTGTTCATCCCCACAAATTATTTTTAAATGAGAGTTAATGAACCAGATTGTGTAGAAAATCGAAAAGTAAATTGGTGCCTATTAGTTTTACAAAGAGTGTTGAAAAAGAGTGTTGACAAAGAGTGTAATAAACCAACACAAGGTATTTATTATCTGTGAGTTAAAAGTAATGTTTAACTTAATTTGGCTAGAATAGTTCTTCAGAATAGGTACTCCTCAATAGAAATTATTTATAAAAGAGAGTTAATGGACCAGACTGTAATCCAAAAAAAAATTAGTGCCTGTGAGCTTAAAGTCTCGAAACAAAAGTGTACTGAAGCTACAAAAATAGTTTAAGGGCTGCGAGTTATAATTAATATTTAAGTTAAATTGGGGCCTTCTATGATAGCCAGAACAGTTCTTTACAACTCGTCGCTCGTCCCTAGAAGTTATTTATAAAAGAGAACTAGTGGACCAGACTGTAATACAAAAAATATTAGTGCCTGTGAATTTAAATTCGCATCAAAGAGTGTATTAAAGCAATAGAAGGCACTTAATGTTCGTGAGTTAAAAGTTATTTTTAATTTAAATTGGGGGCTTCTTCGATAGCTAAATATGTGTCATTGCGGGATTTTGTAAAAGCATGAATTAAAATTTTTTTATTAAAATCCATTTCACTTTAGTCCATTTCAGAAAACTTTTACATCTTTAAATCATATATTATTCAATTTAATGCAATCCACTTTAATTTTATTCTCAAAAAACATCACATTTCCATTTAAAACATTTTCATTTTTAATGAAATATTTTGTTGACATTTTATATATATTTAAATTTTTTCGCTCTATTATAATATTTACGAATGTTTTTCATATTTAAAATTATTTTATTATTTTATATATTTCGTATATATATATGCATATATGTATATATATTTAAATTTATTTATTTTTATGATATATTAGCCAACAGAATATTGTATCACTTTATAAATTTACCGAAAAGATTCTGATGAATAGGTTGTAATTAAGCTGTGTACATAAAGTATAGACGTATTAAGCTTATACATAAGCATACATATTTATATAAATACAGACACATTTAAATGAATTGTTATAAAAAATACTTCAAAACTATTATAACCTGAATAACAAAAAAAAAAAAAAATTATATTGGACCCATATAAATTTTTTCATTGTTCCAATTTTGTTTTTTTTAACTTGTGTGCTGTATTCATATTAAAATATCAGAACGGTTTAATAAATCATATAAGGATTCCATCATATTGAAAAAAAAAAATTAAATGGAAAAATATATATAACGGTTCTAGGAATTTAGGCCATAGTGAAATATTAATAGAATTAAAGTGAACTGATCCGAGCCCATGAACTCAAATAATTCAGTTGATGATACTCTCTGATAGATTAGCAGAGTTCGTATAATAATGGATACTCTTTTGTATAGAATTTGCTCTTGTCTTTACTACAAGGTTCCTGTCCTTACTACATTGTTTTTGATTTTACTACAATTGATTTTTATTGAAGGTTCCTGTAGAAGGTATTTTACTCTCAGGATTCTGCTTTTCAACCCTATAGCACCAGTCACTTATCACTAATCAAATAATAAATTTTACAAGTTATTAATTCATTTTCAAATATAGTATTAGTAAGACAAAAACTTATCAAAATATACTTATTATGATTACTTTATTTGTGAGAAATGTTTGTTCTACAGCTTTTAATGTTTTTGGTTTGGTAATTCTGGCCTGCAACTGCAAATTTATATATTATGTATGAATTTAGGTATATATTTTATATTTGGTTTAAATATTATGGGAATAAAAATATATTAATACTGATATCTATACGTATTTACCTTTTTATACTCGAATTTAAAAAATTATTTCAAAGGGTATATTAAACTCGCCATAACGTTAGTGACGCAAAGGAAAGGGTGAGGGAGGATATAGACTCAAAGTTAAATATCGGGTTGGAATCTAAATGTAAGTAGCTATATCCGCCCGTCTGTCGAACGACAACTTAAAAAGTAAAGAGACTAGATCCAACATAGGCTAGGATTCTAAAATTTTCAAAAATTCGTTTTTATGGTAGAACCGTTTAGCTTTTGAAAAATTGAAATCCAACCAGCGGGTTCAAATAGCTGCTATACAACTTATTTTTTTAATACATGAGAATAACCCAATATGTAATAAAGCTAAGTATTTGAAATTTTGTCAAAATTAGAAACGAATGACTCGAATGACCAATGTGTGTACAAAATATAGTTGGTGTATTGTAAGAGGTTCGAATAGCTGCCATACAATATTTATAAATAACACAAAATTTTGACTTTAAAAAGTTTTGTATTTGTATCCTAGAGTTGTAACAACCTATTCTACACTTTCCCCGTTTAATTTTATTTCAATTCCGATTATATGAAAATAAAAAACGGAAAGACTGAATGAAAACCAAATATGAAAACTTTTTAAAAAAAATTGAAATAAAATTTATAACTTTAAAAAAAAACGAGGAAGATTGTAGTAGAGTAGGTTGTATCAACTCTGGGATACTCGTATAACCGCAATATCGATATTATAACATCCGGTTAGTTACTTTTGACAAAATTTTAAACACATAACTTATAATGCTTTCGAACCTCTTGTTCTACAATTAACTACTATTGACAAATTTTAAGTCAACCACCTTTATTAGGTGTAGAGTAATGCTAAACTAAGTTTTGCACAAACTTTGCAAAATTTCAGGCATCCTGCTTCATTAGGTATAGAGTAATGCTCGTTGTAAGAGGTTCGAATAGCTGCCATACAATATTTATAAATAACACAAAATTTTGACTTTAAAAAGTTTTGTATTTGTATCCTAGAGTTGTAACAACCTATTCTACACTTTCCCCGTTTAATTTTATTTCAATTCCGATTATATGAAAATAAAAAACGGAAAGACTGAATGAAAACCAAATATGAAAACTTTTTAAAAAAAATTGAAATAAAATTTATAACTTTAAAAAAAAACGAGGAAGATTGTAGTAGAGTAGGTTGTATCAACTCTGGGATACTCGTATAACCGCAATATCGATATTATAACATCCGGTTAGTTACTTTTGACAAAATTTTAAACACATAACTTATAATGCTTTCGAACCTCTTGTTCTACAATTAACTACTATTGACAAATTTTAAGTCAACCACCTTTATTAGGTGTAGAGTAATGCTAAACTAAGTTTTGCACAAACTTTGCAAAATTTCAGGCATCCTGCTTCATTAGGTATAGAGTAATGCTCGTATAAAAAAAGAAGTTGTATGGCAGACATTCGGACCCGTGAAGCAAACTGGCTGGATTTCAATAGTGATAAAGGCTAATGCATATCAATCGAATATGTGAAAATTTGAAAATCCTACCTCTTTTGTTTTTAGAGTTATTGTGTAGACGGAAGAATACATGTAGTTAGATCGATTTACTTTTCGATTCTGATCCGATCCATACCTTTGAGTCTATCTTGAGTCTATACCACGACTCTTTCCCTGCGTCACAAACGTAATTGCAAATTATGTTTAACATCATATAAAAATATTTTTTCACATAGTTATACAAAGGAGTATGTAGTATGTAGTTACCTACCATTATTTTTTTGCACATGTCGATGAATAAAGGAGGGCTTTAGACTTTTCAAATGAAATTTTCAAAAAAAAAACAAAAAAAATTTTTTTTAAAAATTCCTGGAAAAAAATTGTAATAATAAAGGAATCAAAAATGTGAAAGATAACAAAATCGGAATGTGAAGGATTTATGACCAATAAAACAAGAAAAACCAAACAGAATTGAAATTTTTTTTTTAAGTTGTTATTCTAAATGAAAAGTTTTTAAAAAAACCAAATTTTTTTTTGTATTTTCATTTCAAATATTTTTAAATTTTTTTCAAAACTTTTTTTATACCCTACACCTATAGAATAGGTAAGGGGGTATATTAACTTTGGTATGGTGTTTGTAACCACCTAAAGGAAGCGAGCTAGATATGGAAAAGTATATATATCTGTGATCAGCGTGACCGCCTTAGTCGATATAGCCATGTCCGTCCGTCCGTCCGTCCGTCCGTCCGTCCGTCCGTAGGCACGATAACTCAAAAAATAATGGAGCTATCTTGATGAAATTTTAACTGTAGGTTACTAGGACTGAAAGTACGACGGGGATTGCATATGGGCGAAATCGGCCCATGGGTTCGGATTCTGGACCTTTTAATCGGTTTCAGGGCTAACGAACAAATATAAAAAATCACGATAACTCAACAACTAATGACGCTATCTTCATCAAATTTGTGCTGTAGGTTACTGGTAATGAAACTACTTCGGGGATTGCGTAAGGTCGGGATTGGACCATGGGTTCGGAACCTAGAACTTTTTGATCGAATTTAGGCCAAACGAGCATAATTCCGAAACCAATGAAGATAGAACCTCCAAATTTAGTATCAGGGTGTCCCTTCCTATTTCCTAAGTGCCTTGTGAATTTGGGTCCCATTGGAGTAGTGTGTCGGGGACCAGCCACACATTTCCGAAGACCTTAAAGCATATCTTTAAAATTAATAAAGATAACAACTTGAAAAAATGTAGAAGCTTCCAATTTGCCACAAGGGTGT
The DNA here is from genome assembly GCA_963082915.1 of Dolichopus griseipennis. NCBI lineage: Eukaryota > Metazoa > Arthropoda > Insecta > Diptera > Dolichopodidae > Dolichopus > Dolichopus griseipennis. Next base: position 8,048 of record CAUJBZ010000234.1, read on the forward strand.
TCTTTACTATCTCTTGCGTGTTCCCCTAATTTGGGATCAATTGGAGTGGTGGTTCTGTACCCCTCTCAGACCTCCCAAGTTTTAAAGGCTTATAATCGAAATTACTAAAAATAGTTACTTAAAATTAGGATAGACCGTTCAAATTGTGTACAAGGGTTAACTAGTACTATAAGTACAGCGCGGACTATATAAGAGCGAAATCAGCCCAACGGTTCGGATTCCGGACCTTTTAATAGATGTCAGGGCTAAAGAACATATATAAAAAATCACGATAACTCAACAACTAATGAGGCTATCTTCATGAAATTTGTGCTGTAGGTTATTGGCAGCGAAACTACGGCGGTGATTAAGTACGGTGAGTATTGGACAATGGGTTCGGAACTTAGAACCTTTTGATCGAATTTAGGCCAAACGAGCATAATTCCGAAACCAATGAAGATAGAACCTCCAAATTTGGTATCAGGGTGTCCCTTCCTATTTCGTAAGTGTCTTTGAAATTTGGGCCCCATTGGAGTAGTGGATCGGGGACCAGCCACTCAGTTCTTAGGACCTTAAAGCATATTTTCGAAATTAATAAAGATAGTAACTTGAAACAAATGTAGAAGCTTCAAATTTGGCCCAGGGGTGTTCTTTACTATCTCTTGCGTGCCCCCCTAATTTGGGATCAATTGGAGTGGTGGTTCAGAACCTCTCTTAGACGCCCCAATGTGTAAAAGCTTATCATCGAAATTAATAAAACTAGTAACTTAAAATTAAGATAGAGCGTTCCAATTGTGTACAAGGGTTAACTAGTATTGAAAGTATGACGGGACTGCATATGGGCGAAATCGTACCATAATTTCGGGTTCAGGAACCCTTGAAAAGTTCAAGGACTAACAAACATATATCTTAAAAACACCATAACTCAAAAAATAATGCCGGTATTTTGATGAAATTTAACAGTAGGTTACTAGTAATGAAAGTACCATGGGAATTGGTTGTGGTCGAGTTTAATTTCGAAGCCAAAGAATATATTTCCTATGTCCTATGTGTCTCCGAAATCTAGACTTAATTGTAGTGGTTCAGCTATGTTCAAAGGTACTTGCTGCATTTATGTAAAATTTATTTTTATATTTAAATGAATTATATGAAAAGGTCTAAATTTGTAATTGTATTTTAGAAATACTATTTATTGCATATTTTGCGTTTATAAGCTTTTCTATTAGGTATATAAACTAACCATTTAAAATAATAGCAATTTTTAAAAATTTGGATTATTAAATATATTATGCTTTGATTATCTTTTTATCACAAAATTTAATAATTAGAATTTTTTCATTTTGTAATTGAATTGGAATAATTGTTTTTTAATATTTTTAAATAGATTAATTAGTAAGAATTTGTAGTATTTTTTAATAGATAGTGTAATTAGAAAATGTTTTTAGTATTATACAGTTAATTTGGTTAGCTATGACTTACGATCAAATTAATAACAGCTTCTATGGTGTTAAAATGACTTATGGATATGTCCTTAAATTTAAACCAAATAGGTGTAGGGTATTTCTAAGTCGGTTGCACCGACTGACTGTTTCTTTACTTGTTATAAAATAAATTTGGGTTAAAAAAAAAAAATTTCATGAAAAATTTTAACCGGATACTCATAGTGAAATTTTTTATAAAAAGTTAAATATGCAAATATGTGTATGTTGCAATTCTATATTTTTACTTTTCATTAAATTTCATTTATTAAATCGTTATCAAAAAACATCTTTATAAAATACATGATTTTATGAAAATATTTTTTCAACAGTGAAGGATAAAATTTTTAGAACAATTAAATTTTTATTATTTACGATAAGCATGACATAGTATGTTATTCGTTAGATTATACGATCTGGAAGTTCGATCAGATTTCAACAGTTACAAGGATTACGTTAAGTTTACTCTAACTTAGTTAGCCTCAACTATATTTGATCAGCTGTCGAGTATCGTCTTTGAAAGAAAGTTTTATTGTCATATAGAAGTGTTGAAATTACACATGCTTTGAATATTCCCTTAGCTTAGTTTTCCTGATTATTTGGACGCTTATCAGACACAATTAGAAAGTTAGATTGTCGAATAAGATCTAAAATTGGTAAAGAAAGTCCCCGGAAAGACTTTTCTGATTAAATACGTAAAATTAAGCCATTCTGGCAATGATATTGTCTCGTTGTTAAGGGTATTACTCGAAACCCAACTTGTATTACGAATTCATAAAAATATATACAGATGATTTTTTTGTTTTACCAAGCTTTCTTTGCCGAATTCTGAAAAAAATTAACAGCTTAAATAACTTTGTTTAATAAAATGAATAACATAATTTCCAATAAGGTTTTGAGGCCAACTAACTAGATAAATTAACTAGAAGTAATATTATGTTATTAGTTAGACAGATAATAATTTTTATCATAAAACTGAAGTACAAAACCATTTCTTTTCTTTAGTTTTAGTATATTAGGTTCCGTAGTCACTAGTTTGAACTTGAATTTATTTTATCTTAAAGCTGTGACAAAAGAATTTTAGAAATTAAAGCGAACAATTAATAAAATGCAGTGTATTTAAATTAAAAATTCAGATAAAAAGTGAAAATATTTAGAATAGTTTTTGAACAATATTTATCTGCAGTTTTCAAAAGTTTTACGGTACTTATTGGTAGATCAAAGCCAGCCCAATTGGCTTGATGGTACAGTAGTTAAAGTACCGACCTTCAATTAAAAGATTCGGATTCGAACCGCAGGAAGAGTGAAAAACTCTACAGTACTCCCTGGTAGTTAAAGCTCCGACCTTTTATTTAAGAGGTTCGGACTCGAATCGCAGTAAGAGTGAAATACTTTTATCAGGTTTTCAACTCGATTCCACATTCCACATTCGGTTAGGTTAAAATGTAACACAATTTATAATTGGCAAAAACAACAATTAATAATTCTACAAAATATAAACAAATAATTTAAATAGGGCAATATAACTCACATATGTGAAGTATTTAAATAATAACAAATATAGTATTAATAGTATAGTAACGAATAGTATTTGATCAAATTTGCGACTAAATTTTAGCAAAATCAATAAATGGCGAACATTTATAGAATTGAAGAAATACCATTTTTAACCCTGACTGTTAGGACTTAAAAAAATATTTTGATTTTATTAAAATATATTTTAATTTTTTTTTTCGTATTAAATTCAAAATTAACCACAAAAATAATCCATGGTTTTAAATATTACAATTCATATTATTATTCTGGTTTTAATATTTAAGTTAATAAAATATAATTTGATTATAACTCTGATCTGTATTAAACATCAGTCAGTACATATTTCATTTTTTTATCTGTGACATCAGTTTTATTTAATAATATTTCAATTATAATTTTTCATATTTTGATGACTTGTGAGATTTCCTTAGGTAATATTAAAAGTGTATGTTATATAAGAGATATATGAGGTAATTTTTCAATTGAAAATTTTTAAATCTCTTTTTAATACTATAATTTAACTTTTTAATAATTAATTAAATGTAAATGTTGATTAAAAAAATTGAAAGAGAATTTGAAATAAAAGGAAAATATGTATATGTATAAAATTTTGTTTAATGTGTTATTTTAATAAAGTTTAAATTTGAATTTAATTTTTTTTTATTTTAAATTAAATTTAAATTAAATTGTATGAATGTGTTTCAGAGTTATAGGCGTATGAAGATAAAACTAATGTTAATTTTGTATTTATTTGTTTATTCTGAGTCTCTTTACACAAGCAATGTGACAGAGTAGTGAAGCCAGCCTATCTTTGGCAAGTGTGGCAGGGGTTAATTTTAATAAATAATACTTTTGAAAATTTTTTCCAAAATTTTTATGAGCCTATGTTCTGTCCGTTTTTCCTTTTAAGCTGAGTTTTATGTTGATATATAATATATAACTTGCTATAGATATGGTTTGAATATCAATTATACATACAATCCAATATTATATAGTATTCGTAGCTATTTTATATTTCTTCTTCTTGAATTTTTTTTGTCATATTTTTTTGCAATGTATATACCAAATATCTTATTACTTTTTTGGTAAAATATATTATGTGATGTACCGACATATTCAATGTATTTTATAGCTGTTTATATTATATGATTGAATCTAATTGAGTTTTGCTTTACAAGATCTATTTACGTATTAATTGAAATCCGTGGCAAAATTCAACGCATAGGTAGGTAAGCATAGAAAATATTTCGCCAGTCCTCAAATTTGAGTTTTAATAAAATTTCATACTTACTTAATTTTTTAACTAACTGTGAAAGCTCGTCCGTATATAAAATCCCGGTCTTGACTAGCCAGATATAGACACAAGATTGAATAAATCGGATCACCATTCAAATTTATATCGATTTAGTTTTATGTATCTGCTAGTCCGTCCGTCATAATCATTGTAATATTTATATATTTTAATATTTATGTATAAATTATAAACTAAAAAAATTTGGAAAAATTGTAAAATATGTATAGACTTCAAGGAGCTTTCGTAGATTTTAGGTCTTTAGGTTCCTGAAACTGAAATGAAATCGAATAAAAAAAGTTCAGAACATATATCAGTTAAAAGTAGTACATTGTGTTTTATGCACTGTTAAGATTCGCTAGAATATCAGAGAGTTTTTCAGAGTTATTATAAAATATTTCTTTTAAATTAATGGTTAAGATTATTAGTTTTTCCTACTTTAACCCAAATTTCCTAATTCATCTTCTGTGATAATTTAAATAATAAAGTCTTAATTTTAAGTTATCACATTAACAAAAAAAATACCTAAAGGAATTCCTAAAATCCCATTAATTATCCTAATTTATATACTATTTAATATTATAAATTTCCTAAAAATAATTTTTTTTTAGAAAATTTTTTAATTTGAAACTTAAATTAACTTTAACTATAAAAAAATTCATTTCACTCTAGACGCTTCACATTTTCATAAAGTTTGTATTTATTTCCTTTACAAAATTGTCCCCTTAATAAAAATAGTTATGAACACATAGTAAAAAAAGTTTTAGTTTTTTAAAACATTGCTTATAAAAAAATTATTTTATTCCACTAATTGGAAAAGTATTATGGATGTTTAAAACTAACTGTTAAAATAGTTTATAAATTAATGGATGTTAACTATCTTTTAAAATTATGAGCTAGTAATGTGTAAAAAGTACAGATGATTTAGAAGTTAAAAGACAATTAATCTTATTATAAATAAATAATAAAAATAAATAATATTATATATATATCTGATCCTTACAAAGTCGTGAAGCCACTTCAGATAAGGGGATGAAGCGCTTTTTGATGTTTAGAAAATCGTTTGACAGGGTTAAATGTCTTTTAAACAGAGAATCCGGCATAGGAGCACTTCATTTCAAAAGAAATATTTTCTAAATTCTAAATGAATTCCAATATTTATATCTGAATGTCATCATGTTCCCTACATGGTTGCCTAGATTATAATTAGCTCTATAACTTTTGTTTGTAAACTATGTTTTTAGGTCACCCGGCAAAGGGCAATGAGAACGTTTAGAAAACTTCAATATAAAAAAAAACAGTATCATATAGAATATCATTGAACAGATCTTGCTAAGCTCTACAACTTTAGTTTGAAGATTAAGTTTCTAAATCATGCTGCATGATTGGTGTGAGATTTTTTCAGCCCTTAAAATGCCTTTGGAATGCCAGAACCAAATCCATGTCATCAGAATTTTGATTACCATCACTGTAGTTACTTTTTGGTTTAAAAGTGGAAAGAGTGACTTCTCCCTAGTTGAACTTTCTTTTGATTAAAAATTTTAGACATCGATCCATGGGACTTTAAATGTTAAAGTTCACTATTCCTTAAATGCGTTATTAAACTGCATCCGCTACTTTTATTTCAATGTTATGATAGGACTGTTAGGATCGTGAATCTTCACTTTACATCTGATTTACGTTAAGTTTGATAATTAAAAATCTCAATCAAAATACCAATATTATAATTCAAAGGAAAACTCTTTGTCATTTAATGAAACTTTGTTTCCTTTCATTTACTCAGTAGGCTTTGTTACTTTTACAAGTTGTAATTCCCAAAGGAAATTAAAAATGACAAAATATTAAAAAATTCAGAAAGTTAATCAATGTATTTTTGATTAAAAATTCATAATCCTGTTCCTTTTACCAAATGTTTTATTTGAGTCTCCTAAAAGTATGCAATCCATTTTAAAAATGAAAATAGTTCAATTTTGAAATCGAAATAATAAATCCAACAAACAATATACAATTTTTTTTTTTAAATTCTTATGTTTTTTTTAATTTATTTACTAACCTTGTAAAAAAATTAAAATGATATAAGCAAAAGAATTATAATTTTGTTCTTTTTTAACAGCATAGACCTTCAAACATTATTAAAACCTTGAATAAATATGGTAAAGAATAAAAATTAGAATCTATAACAGATGAATGAATATAAAGTTTGAATATATTATTTATAATACTGAACATTATTATGTACAATGTATTCGTAGAAGAAAATGATTTATTCCAAGGTAGAAATTTCTGCAATGCGTATACATGTTATTTTATTTTACAACCAATCTGGTTTTTCATATTATATGTACCAAAAATTGAAAAACATTCTCCAATTTTTTTTTTCTTATTTGGAAATTCAAAATGAAAATCCAATGGTAAAATATATGTATACGTATAAGTACTTGTATGTTTTTCAAAAATTTTATAAGTTTTTATACTTTACTTGTACTACACAAAATATGTATTTAATTTTTTTAAAAATCTTTTAGGAATTTATTCTCGTAAAACATATTGCATTTTAATTTTGAAATAAAATTGGCAGAGAGATTTTTTGAAAAATTTTATTATCAGGGGTCCGGAACGAAATGAATTAATTTAATAACGAATTAAAACTGAACAAAAAGCAAAGCAATTTTTGGAACAATTTCGATTCAAAGTCGAAATTAAGTTTCAGCCCTCGTATTTTAAAACCCAGAAGTCAAGCTGACTTGAATTAAAAAAGTCCAGTACTCGATTCTAAAAAAGACGAACAAAATTTAGAAATGTCCCAAAATGTGACACAGAAATATTTGAGAGTTTTTTGTTGGGACGGGATTAAGAGTCGAACTTTTAAATTTTTAATGCTGTATTTAGTTTCCAATAAAAAATCTGTAATTACCTTTTTTAAATTATGCCATCTGTTCGATTACTAGGTTTTTGGTTTCAAAAATTAAAAAAGCGAAAGGAACTTAATTTTTTGGTTTTTGTTATTGAAGTTCCAGCCATCAGATTAAGTTCCGGAACTATATTTTAAATAGGAGCAATATTAATTTTGTTCTAGAACTTTTCATTTTTATTTCATTCCATTTCGGACCCCTGCTTATTTTACATTTTACAAAGAATAATAGAAAATGATCAATTCTCTGGTGTCATTTTCCAAAAATTTAAATATTTTTATATTTGTGACATTTTGCATATCAATGATAACCAGTTAAATTTTGTTGGTAAAGATTACAAAGTTGTACATATGAAATGCTGTGGGAAATGAATTAAATCAAGAACTTCTTACAAGTGTTGTAATTGATAAATGGACTCATAAATCATAGATGACATATGAAAGTAGTAAAGTAAGTGTTATTCTAGTGAGAAATCTTAATTCAGAAGCAATAAATAGTTGTATGTTAATAAAAAGTATTAAAATTAATATTTCCATTTAAGAGAAGCTGATTTTTAAGGAAGAGGATATGCCGTTATTTGGGAATCGAAAGAAACTAAAATAAATTCGTATTCTTCTAAAACTTATAAGCGTAAGTAGCTATGAAAACTAATCTGCAAAATCATAACTGATTACTTTTTTAATGTTCTCATTAATTTTGTAATTTGTAAAATAGCTTGTGTTGCTATAAATGGTACCCTTCCTCTTTTATTGTGCAATTATTGAACTGTTTTTCCTAATAGGGTTTCGAAGCCTGAAAACTATCTTTCTGCTTCATAAAGCCCGCTTATAGATACTCTGTTCGCAAAGCAAGTGGGCATATGGTTTATTAGTCGATGCAGGACGAGTTCGAATTCAAAAAATACCCCAATCCCCTTGATCATTAAGTATGCAACTTAAAATTTAAAGTGTATAATCCAACTGCTTGCGCATTTATGAACTGAACTTCGAAATATTTTACTCCGATTTTCTTATCAGGACACAAAATCAAATGGTTTTTTAACAAAAATCCTTATCCTTTATTCCTTTTCCTTATGTTTTATCAAAATAAACCAAAAACCAATACACGCGTTGTAATTTTATAATGAAATATATGTAACATTATTACAAATTTTGTTTCTTTTTGTTTGTCATATTTTTTTTTTAGAAAACCCTCTCTTATGATTTCAACTAATATTCGCAAAGAGTTTTCAAAAATAAAACCGTTTTTTTTTTTTTTTTATTATTTTATTTCAATTTAACCGCATATATACATATATATATATATATATATATATATAAATAAGTTACGAATTTTGATTTGTTTACGTGCACAACGGTTTCTATTCAAAACCTTATATTTTTTTCATTACAACATGACACTTACATACAAATGTATTACTTACACTAAGATGTATTATATGAATTATGTATGTATGCAAGTACTACAAGTATGTGTAACTTGAAACGAAATAACAAAAACACAAAGAAAAAAAAATTGAAACAAAAAATGTTTAAAAAGTTAAGAAAAACTTTGACATTGTGACAGCTATAGAGAAAAATAAACGAGAACTGTTTTTTGCTTGTAGTTTTTTTATGATTATTGTGTTGTTACCAGCAGTTACAAAACAGTTTACTAGTGTACACTATAATTAGTTTTTGTTTTTTATTCTTTTTTTTTATTTTTATAGCTTTTGAATTTTTTTTAGAAATGTTTATTTTTGAAATTTGTTATTAAAATTATTTTTTAATTGATAAATAATGAATTGTGTCCGTCTTGCAGGTTGAACGCTTGAGTTTTCAATTATTTAATATGCAACTAATGTTACACTAGATATGCTTGTGAAACTGACATGTTTGAATGATGTACTTAGAGAGTTGCTATCTTCCTTGAAAATTAAGTAAATTATTACACATGGTTCACAGTTACAAGCTTAAAACATGCTTTTGATTATGGAATATATTATATTTTGTATAAAATTTTTGCAGAAGGTAGACTCTTAAATATTGTATTTCTTAATATTCTTAACTCACGCCATATGCCTTTGTATTAAAATGAAGTATGTCTTCATAAGACGCCGCCTTTCATGCGATAGGTCTCGGGTTCAAACCCTGGTCAGATCATGTCTAATAAAAAATATCATATGGATTCACATTATTATTATATTATAGCTCCTGAAAGCGCTTTAACTTGGAGTGGCAGAGTGGATATGTACGGTACCATAATTAACAAAAGTTTATTAGATTATAAAGATTTTTTTTTGCTTTAAGCAAATTGTAGTATTTAGAATGCAAAAATGAAATGTGTTTAATACCACGACAAAATTCCAAAACTGGTCCAAGTGCCTAATGGGTGGCCCAAAGTCTAGGCAAATTTTTCTTCTCTTAGCACATGCCGAAATTTTGTATCATATTATATCTCCTTTACACTGTCTTTTCATTTCTCTACATTGTTGGAATCGGCAAGTATTGATTCCATATATTGAACTAAAATTAATTATGTCTTCCATCAAATGATTCCAACGCATCACTTACCTTCAAATGTACATTTCTTCACCATGGAACTGTTAATGTGTGAGATATTTCTTCATTCAATGATTGCTCCTGCTTAATACATTCGCCTTCACTTAACTTTTAGCAAGCCAACTGAAACAATCACTTAAATTTTCCATGCAAATCATGACGGAAATTGCCGCAATTATTCTTTCAGTAGAAATAGTAGAAATAGCAATTATTTTTTCATTGAAAACATATATAACGGGAATTCCCGCAATTAAGTCGAATATGTAAAACCAATACTCAATTTTCTAGCTCAAAATGTTTTATAATGAGCTTATATCTTTCAAACTTAATCTTAAACTCTTCCTGATTAATCCATATCCTCTCGAATACCCTCCCCTTTATATAAGACAAGTCTTGGGAATTCCTTTCACACTTCCGAAAGCCTAAGTATATGCAAAGAATATCGGATTAATTGATAATTTGTCAATTTTAAGGAGCTCATTGTGACGGTACAATTTTTTAACTCTTAAATAAAACTGACACTTATATTTATTGTTTTAAAATTTACCACCTATATGAACTTATAGATACAAAACTAGTTAGGTTTGTTCTTATTATTAAAAATAATCATTATAATTATTGTTATAAATAGAAAAATAAGAAAAAAAAAAAGAAAAAAAAGTAGTCATTATAAGTTATATTTACGACGTGTGATTTTTAAATTCATTAAATAAAATAGTTATTAATAGTGTTATTTATGAGAATACGAGAGAATCAAAACTTCTATAAAAAACAAAACAAAGTAAGAACTTTTTAAAAAATATGAACAGGATTTTAAGAATTATTATCCTGTTTATTTTTCATGTGTATATAAAGGAATTATTATTGGATAAGTTAATAGAAAATAATAATTTATAATTATTTTTATGGAATTTAGAAAATGAAAAAATTCATGAATTGTTATGTAATTTATTGTAAATTATGAAATAATAAACAATTTTTAAATATGTTGACATGTTGTTAAATTTACAATTTAATTTGTATTAAATTTTATTTAATTTTTATTTTTTTTCATAATTGGGTTTTAATTTTTGAATATCAATTTAAATTTTCAATTTAAAAAAGGGTCTAAGGTCTAAGGGTATAAGAACATTTTAAATTGGTGCTCTTAACTTCAATATTATTCAATTATATATGTATGATAATATTTATGTAGGCTTCAAATGATGATCAAATTATGAATGTGAGTTGTAAACACAAAGGCACTTAACATAAATATTTCTTAACAAAAAAATCGAATATTCAGGTCTATTGGAATTTAAGTTATGCACATATAAAAAACACAGTTCAATTTCAATATCAAAAAGACGGAAAAAAATTTCAGAATTCTAGCTTCTTAAGTTTTTGAGTTATGCTGTGGGCAGACTTCTTGATTTATGATGCCGTTCGACCATCCGGATAGACACACATAGCTGGATCGACTCGTTTTCAGTTCTGTTCTGATCAATACAATTAGGTCTACATATATGCCTTTTCTTAACTTAGCTTCACTAACACAAACGTTATGTGGTAAATGTAAATACCTTTTGAAATACGTTCGTTCGGGTATAAAAAATTTAGAGTCCCTCGAATTTTTCAACTAATAATTAATAGAAAACTACAGGTGCAAAAATTGTACGACATTATCACATATCTGATCATTGTTCCAATTAGATTACGTCTGATTTTTTAACTGGCGCAAATTTAAAATATCGAAATTTCGAATGCAGAGATTTGATAAGTTGTTTTTCAAATTCAGGATTTTGTGATAGTATTTTTATTCGTTTTATTTCAGATACAAAGGAACGTCATTATTAAGTAAAAATTAAAATTAAATTTTTTATTTTTACAATTTCATGAACCAAATTTAAAAATTATCATTTAACTTCAAGAGAGTTTTAATGTCTTTTCAAATGTATTGTAAATAAAAATATTAAAATGATATATATACGATTTAATTTAAATGATTTTATTGAGTGCCAATTATATTTTAATGATGATTATTAACATGCTGCGCTATTTTGAAATAAAAAATTTCAATAAAAAATAATGATAACATAATAAACTACATTCTGAGTAATTTGAATCAAATAAAAATGCCATAAATACCATCTATTGAATTTTCGAATTTTGAAATTTTATAATTTCAAAGTCATTAAAAATTTGAATATAAAAATAAATTTATTAAAAAGCCATTAAAATATTTTTCATTTCTCTGAATTTGATTGTAATTAAAACTAGAATTTTAAATATAAATAATTTTTTCAATTTAAAAATTTACCTGTATATACAATTTCATTGAAAACATTTTTTAAATAAAATGTCAACAATCCAAATTACCTTTTAAACTAATTGTTATAAACAAAGGTGTACATATTATGTTAAACGATGTTTCATTAAAGTATAATTTTATTTTTAAATATAGTTGAACTAATTATATTGGTCATTATGAATCAGGTTTTTCAATTCATTTGACATTATTGATATTAAAGGTTAATCGATCGATGTTGGAAAATTTCAATCAATTAAAAAAATTTTTTTATTGCATTGACATCGTTGCAGTGGATTAATTTATTATCAATCTGATCAAACTGCGTGAATGAATCGAATTAAAGAATATGTTGAGAGAGTAATTAAACTAAATAGAGGTACGAGTTTTGATAGGGAGCGTAACTATAAAATTCTACAGGTGACAATTACAAATACTAAATATTTTAATAGGAAGATGTTGAAATGAAAAACTTGTAGAAATTAAGTATGACTTCCATTAATGGTCTATTAATGATGCATTAATCGATGAAAATTGAAAAAGAAATCCAACCGCCTGATAGTTCTATTCTCATCCACTTTTCATCCATTTTAATCATCAAACTAATGTCAAAATCAGCTGAGCGAAAAAAGTAACGGTAAAACACTTCTACATTATGTCATTACTAAATGTCAAAAAAATTGATACAAAATTGAATTGCGCAGTAGACACTTTTGATAGCTCTTCTATTTAATTGTTTGTTAATGATGTACTTATAGTTCATTCATGGTTTCATAGTTAATGTGGAATAGGGGCCTAAAAATTTGATTTAATTATATTTATTAGAAACTGTAGAAACTACAGTTATTTGAAAGGTTCATTAATTTAATCGTGAATTTTATGTAATATTGAGAGTTTATTGAAAAACGTGTCATGTGTCGAATTTATTCAATCTTGGAAATTATACTTTAGAATAAAGAATACTTTAGAAGTAAGAATTCAATTTTATTTGTATTGTTATTGGAATTTGATTTTCTTTTTAAAGTGATGATTTCGAGAGTAATGATACAGTATCTAATCTTAATTAATTCAACAGAGTTTTAGGAAAAAAGTTCTGAAAACAAAAACCGGGCTATTCTTTCTTTTAGATACTGCGCTCAGTTTGCTAGAAATTTTACTCAAAGGTATCGAATGATGTCACCTATACTTCATAGTACATGACTTTGATAGATAACATCATTTAAAGATTAAATTATTTATTTTGGTTGAGAACCGTTATATAAATATTTAGTGGCAATCGGGCGCGGAAACTAAACGAAGAAAAGCTTAAGAATTTTTTAAAATTAAGCATATTTTTCAAAAAGGATTTTTGAAAACTAACGCTAGAATTGAAAATGAAATAAGGCTAGAAAAATTGTGTTATGGACAAATTTCATTCTGGTTTTAGATCATTGTACTCTGGCGTTAGTTTGTTTTTAGCACATTTTCAAAAGATTTTTTTATTTTGATTTAAATCATGAACAAACAACGGAAAAATTAACTACAATTCTTCTGGCCTAAGTTCATTTTAAGTTCTAGTGTTAGTTCATTTTGGTTCGCAGAGTCTAAATGCAATAGAGTAATGGGCGTAATGAAATAAACTAGATTAATACAACTGGAACACTAAACAAATTTAAGAACCAATGGTCAATTCAGAAATGCAACATAACCCTTCAAAATACATATAAACGATACATTCACATGAATTAATAATGATGATCGCGTGTAATATTGCACTTATGATTTATTTTGACTACTGTTAACTTTTAATTTTTTTTTTTCCAAATATCGGAAATAAAAAATTAACCACACTCTCCAGCCCTGTAGTTTTTGATGACAAGTAATAAGTGTTGCCGTAGAAACATAAGTTAAAAAGAAATTTAACAAAATAGCACTAATTTTAACTAACTTAACTGAGTCCTTTGTACGTTCAATTTGTATACAAATGTTAATATTATAAATGAAGGAATCACCACCCTCTTCAGGAATTCAATTTCGATTTTTATGTGTTCCTTTTTGTTTTCGCCTTTCAACTGTTAGAAAATAAATAATAATTTTATTTTTTTATTTTTTAAAAAGGGTAAAGTACAAAACGAAGTGAATGGCAATAAAAATGAATTGAAATTGAAGTTTTAAGCGATATAGAGTTACGTGCAATGCAATCATTTATTAGTAAGGCACTTTTTTTTTTTTTGTGTTTCTTATTATGAATGGAGTGCTAAACTCTTGTTTAAATGGAGGATAAATGTATAGGTTTGTATGGAGTTTTTATTCTTTATGTGAAATATAAACGCCATTTAATAGAAAAATGAAATATAAATGATTATTATACCGAATCAATATTTGCACAAAAGAAAATGCAAACTGAAGTTAATAATTACATAATATTTTTTTTTTATTTATTTTTTCTTTGTAGATGTGAAACACTGTGTCAAGTCATGAAAAATTGCAACAAATCAAGGCTATTGTGACATTTAAATGGAATAAATATGTATATAGGAATATCTATATATACAGTTATATTAAAATAAAGTGTTTATTGAATTTTTTTTTTAATTAAGTACTCGTTTGTCAGTAGTCTGTGCTTTTTTAAAAATGACTATGCGTTTTATGTAGTATGGAATAAGTGGAAATGCTAAGGTATGCAGAATATATAATGCCTTTGATGTTTTTATACAAACTTATTATAATTTTAATCCTGTATAGACCTATTTATTTATTTCTTTGTATATGTGTTTTTGTAAAAAAAATTTAAGGCTTTAACAAAATTGGTGTTTGTAGAAGTTTTTAACAATTGATTTTGAACGAGTTTAATTTCGGCACATTCGAATGGAAATAGTTTAAATAAAAATGATAATCTTAGTGTTTTTTTTTTTAGTACGAAGTATATTAATTGGTGTTTGAATACATTCATTCATTGGCCCAATTCAAGACGTCAAATATTATACTATAAAGAAACTCTTAGTACACCAAGGGGTGTCCCAAAATGTATTTAAAAGGGTGATGAAATTGAGAATTAAACTATTTCTAAGAAATTAGATGAGTCTGCTCTTATGAGATTTTCTGATCATTGCAGTATTTTACCAGCAGTAGCTTACACTATCTAAATAGTTAGTGACTTTGTATTACGAGCTGACTCAACTATCAAATACGATTACAATATAAACGACCAACCCATAAAAAGAACGGATGCTGCTTCGGATTAGGGTCTGATCCAAGGATCGTAGATCGTAGGTTGGATTTCAAGAATCACTACAACTTTATAATTAATAAAGATCACTCAACTCTTGGATTTGTTATGCGTTGATCAAAGGAGTTTTCTGTTCCTTATATCATAGAACAACTCTTTTTTACTTTTGTAAAATCTATCTATAAATCGATTTCCATATCGTGATATAGGCATTTCAAGTATTGAATCTCTGCAAAAATCGCTACAAACACTGTTTCGTTCTACGTAATCTTGTTAGGGCTGATCGAAAAGGTCTTCCTACCTATGAAGCTAGACTTCTTCCTATTAATATGAACTCTCTTTAACTAGGCCGTCTGGTGCGGAAATTATATTTGGTAAGCTAATTATTCGCGGTGAAATTAATTCACTTGCTATTCGTAAACAAATGAGGTATAGGTAAAATTTGAATAATTTAAATCGGTCGAGATTTTCTGTTCCATTCTAAAGTTTAAAGTAAATTTGAGCCAATACGTGAAGTTAAGAGGGACAAACTTTAAGGTGTAAGTTCTTTGATACTAACGTTAACAAAATATTGAGAGCCAAACTTTACGCAAACATGAAAAGTTTTCCTACATTGTTTGATTCTGGCATTTGTGATTTAACTTGTATGTTTATAACGCTTGTGTCAGTGATGTTGGCATGGGCTTTTAATGTTTGTTTTCTTTTTGTTAATATATATCATTTTTGAACTTGTTAAAATATTTGGTTACTAATATTATTAATTTTAATTTTTAGTTTTCTAGTAGAGTAGGATCATATTACTAACACACTAATCCTAATAAATGATGACTTTTAAGTTTATTATGATGGTTCACTAAGTGACTGATGCATTTGTAAATGCTTTCTTTAAGCAATTGTCTGATAAAAAAGTATTGTCAAAATGACTCTCACATACTAGTCGCTTATTGCACTAGCATGTATTGAGTTAGATAATTATTCAATTACATTATTTTTCGTCCTTGTTTTCGTTAACTTAAAGATCACTACATCTGTCTACATTTTAAAAATTATTGACTTATTTAATAAATATTATGAAATTATCTGGAAAGTGGAAATATAATATGTTAACTTTGGTTTTATTACTATAGTGATTAGAGTAATAATCGAAATTTTGCATATAATTGATCCAATTGCTTCAAAATGTAAATATAAAATATGTATTTATTATTTAAATATGATAATAATGACTTAAGATATTCATATTTATATAAAAATCAAATAAATATTGTTTATTTATTTTATAAATTTTTTAATAAAATAAATTTATACCTTAAGAGCATATAGATATATGTATGTTTCAGTTCAGAATCTTAGTAATACAATTACTTTTCTTTTTTATTTTATTTAAAAAAAATTTAAAAAAACAAAATATTGGAAAATGATAGATATTGGTACAAGTTGTTTAATAGCTGCCATTCCTACAAAATCAGGTTGAATGTCTTCTAAAATGGAATGTCCAAAAATCCCAAAATTTTTATATTGACAAAATACATTAGTCTAAAACTACTTAAAGTAATCTGGAACAATTTGTGCCTATATTCATTTTTAGCACATTTTCAAAAAATTTTGTAAAAATGTGCCTATATAGCTTCACTCTGTCCGTCCGTCTGTCTGTCCGTCTGTCCGTCTGTCCGTCTGTCCGTCCGTATGTTTACAAAAACTTTTACATCGTTTGAAATAGAGAAAAGAAATTTTAACCAGGAGTAGGTATTACAAAAAAAATAATTTCGTAGAAGAATTTTTTTCTGTAGCCCCACCCGTTACGGAGCTCCAGCCCCCCAAAGTTGGGAAAAGCCCTATATTCAAATTGTTATAACAAGAGTTCTATTAGGTGTATTTTCAATCTGAAAACGGAAAAAGATAGCTGGTGTTATAAAATTTATAAATTTTTAAAAGAAAAATGTTTAGGGTTGCCATACGGTACTAAAATTTACCATTATGCAAAACTCAATTTTTGCAAAATTTTTGGCTACACATATCTTCTATATGGGCCAAGCTAGGGTCTTGAAATTTTGGGAGTAGTTAGATCCTCTGAAATAAGTAGAAGTCGGTTAACAAATTTTTTTTGTCTCGTCCCCTGTTTTGCAGCTACTGAGGCCCAAAAATTGTAATTTTGCTATTTTTAAACACCTATAACTTGAATACCTGTTCAAATTTTTTTTTTGTGATTTACAAAATTGAAAGCTCTTTAAATATATTTCAACATGTGTCAAAGGTTTTTCTTAATTTTGAAGGGTGACGAAGCTACAGCCCCCGCAAATTCCAAAAAAGCCCTATATTTAAATTGATATAATAAGAGTTCTGTTAGCTATATTTTCAATCTAAAAACGGTAAAAGAGAGCTTCTTTCTTAGGCTTTACAAAAATATATCACTAAAATGAACAGGGTTGCCATACGGTACTAAAATTTACCATTATGCAAAACTCAATTTTTGCAAAATTTTTGGGCCCACATATCTGTTAAACGGTTCCAACTGGGGTCTTGAAATTTTGGGAGAAGTTAGAACTTCAGAAATTAGTAAGAGTCGGTTAACAAAATTTTTTTGTCAAGCCCCCTGCAGCTATAAGAGCTCGAAAATTGAAATTTTGCTATTTTTAAACACCTGTAACTTGAATACCTGTTCAAATTTTTTTTTTTTAATATACAAAATTTTAAGGTCCAACATTATACTTTAACATATTTTAAAAGATTTTCTTAAATTTAAAAGCGGTTCTTTAAATTGAAGAAAGTGTCTGTCAGTTTTAACCATTTTGGCTTATATAGTAAAATTCTAAATAGAATTCCAAATTTTGCTAGAATTCACAATTTCATTCCTTGAACCTAAAAAAGTTGGGAGAAGGGGAGTAGTGAGGTTTAGATCCTTGAAAAATTGGGCAACATTCCCCATAGAGGGGCTATTAGAACTTAAAAATTAAAAAAATTACGGTTTTTATAAGTAAGTAGTAACTTAGTCACCAACGTATATATTTAATAAACATTGAAGCTTCAACATTATATTCCGATAAAATACTCAGTATGAAACACTATATTATTATGAAAATGTGCTTTTTTAAAAACCCTTGGTTTTTTTCATCACTTGTTGAAGTATTGTGAATAAATTTTTTGCTTTCGAGAGGTTAGGATGAAGTTTTAAAAGGCACTTTTATGTTGCATTTCTGTAAACTTTTGGCAACCTTCAATTCTTTATACCCGTGCATACATATATGACATCGGGTATATTAGATTTGCTCCTCCGTTTGTAACGCATCGATCTAGACGAGCTAGATATAGTGTCAAGGGTACGTATCGGCTCAGAATCGAAAAATGAGTCGATCTAGCTATGTGTGTCTGTCCGTCCGTCCGTCCGTCCGTCCGTCTGTGTGTCAGCACGATAACTCAAAAACTAAAAGAGCTACAGTTTTGAAATTTTCACAAAATATTTTTCAATCAATTTCTAGGTTCCCTATTTTTTTTGGTTAAGATCGGACCAAAAATTCGGGTAGCTCTCGAACAGCTAACTTTTTTAACTCCAATATTTTCATACAAAAATTTGAAATTTAGCTATGCATCTTGTTATTTAACATGAAATTATATGAATTTTGTTTGTTTTTGTTTTTTTGTTTATTTTTTTGATGCGTAAAAAGAAGCAAAATGCGTAAAAAAAAAGATAAGCAAAAAAGAAGACAAAGATTTTTTTTAAGTAAATGGCTTATTGATATTGATAGATTGATAGATTATGAATATGATGATTATTATATCATATGAAGTTGATTTTGCTTAAGTTTAATATATTGGTGAATTAAAAATTAATTATAAGAGACAGAATTGAAAAATTAGAGCAAGAGTTTTGAAAATCACACAAAACATTTTTTGGACATTTTTGAGGTTCCCTATTCTTTTTGTTTAAGACCAGATCAAGGTTTTGGGGAGCTGCCACACAACTTCTTTGCACCAATATGAATTTCTTAGAAACTGATTATGCTACGAGGATGAAAATTACACACTGTTAGTTATATAATGGATCGTGCACTTATATGAAGTTTCAAAATGTTACGGCCCCATTTTCGGGGGGCTGCTATACAACTTCTTTGCACCAATATGAATTTCTTGGAAACTGATAATACTACGAGGATAAAAATTACACACTGTTAGTTATATAATGAATCGAGCACTTATATGAAGTTTCAAAATGTTACGGACCCGTTTTCGGGCAGCTGCCATACAAAGTAATCAATTCGATAACTGTGAATCTTATGAAGCTACGAGGTTAAAATCAAAACTGGGCAGATAAAGTAATAGGACAAGTTAGTTGGCAAAGTTGGACATCACTCGGACCAACTTTTAGGGTGGGCTATTTTTTTTTTTTTATGGGATAATAAGTTAATCAAAAATTATGGGATACCTAATAAGTTAAATTTTTTTTAAACTATTTTACTTTCTTATATTTTTTTTGTAATATTTATAATAGCATAGGGGAAATAAATAACGGTTAGTGGGTATGCACGGGTATCTAAAAGTTGACAAGGGCAACTATAATCTTCCTCGTTTTGAATTGTAATTAACACTCAGCTATTCGATTTTCTTAATTGTAACCAGATAGTTGATCGTCAATAGCTAGTTGACCGTAAGTTTGGAAATGGAAGTCTCATTATTTTAAGTATTTTTGACATTGTATGAACAATTTTTTGGAAATATTACTAGTTAACTTCCAATTCAAGGTTTCAATTTGTTTAGTGAGCATTTTGAGCAGTAGAGCCCTTGGATACAAAATATTATATATGCAAGATTTTTAATTAAAAGTGCTGTTATAGTTTAAAATAGCAAAATTGAGCCTTTTAAACGCAATTCAGATTCGCGTTTGCATCTTTTGTGTTATTCAGTGGGTTTAAACAGTTATTTCGAAATTGTTTTAATTTCTAAAATTTTGGGAAATGAAACAAAGCCTGTTGAAGATAATTATTAACAAAAAGGAATTAAAAAATGTGGCATTTAATTTTAAGGATATTTTGCCGTACTTGAAGATATGAATTTTTTTAGAGTCATTTAAACAAAACTACTTCATAGACATTTGATTTTGTAAAATATAAAATACAATAAATTATTATTTTTAGAATTTGTTTATTACAATTTTTTAATTATTATTTCTTAGTTTTAAATGCTATTAGGTCAAAGTATTATAAATGAGTTTAAATTTCTCAATATTTAAGTTGCAATTTCAATTTTTTTTAAAATCTAAAATTCATATCATAGAATATTATACTTATTTTTAAAAAATTTTTAAATATTCTTTTTAAACCAAAATTACATATGTATATTTTATTTTTTTTTTTTTATGATTTAATTGAAATTTAAATATTTGCTTTTTATATTTATTTAGTTTTTATATAATAAATAAATATTTTGTTTTTTGCAATTATAAAAACAAAATATTTTTTTTTTTAAATACTAATTTAGGTAAATTTATATATTATGTATTTATTATAATGCTATTTTTTCTTTTTGGTAAATTTTAAAATAAATAATGAAAGCTTAAAATAAATTTTTTTTGGAATTTAAAATTAATGTGTTCTACTAAATATGAGATCAGTTTTCATTTATAATAATCAATAATTGAAGTCTCTCTAAGAAATATTGAACTAGATAGAGTCTTATTTCGTATTTAGTCTTAATTAGTTGCTTCTAAAAGAAATTCTTCTAACAATGTTGAAAAATAAAAATAACAGTGTTCATTTATAGGAAACAAATTAAAATATTGGGACTGGTACGAGATCCGGTTTTTATACAATAATTCAAATTAAATATGCTGGAAAAGGCATATATTCCTCTGTTCATGTCCACCAGCGGTATTCAAAGACTTAATTAAAATTTAAAAAAAAATCCATATCCAAAACTACGTATCCAGATGTAGAACAATATATTTACGGGGCGCTTTACAGTTTAGAAAATCAGGGCTGCCCTACAAGTTTTTTCATATTTAAAAAAGAACCGTTTTTTTTTCTAAAAACATTTGGTTTTTTCAAGAATTTATTTCAGTTAACTATTTATTTATATACTATTTAAGTTACCAAGGTAATCCTTATTTGATCAATGACGCATTGGTTAAGACGCCTCCCTTTTAATTGGAAGGTAAAAATCCAATATCAGAGATAGTATTAAGTTCCATTTACAAACATTCCTAAAATTTTTAAAATTAAGTCCGATAGATTTTAATTCCTTGTACTTTGTTTCATTACACCAAAAATGATATTATAAGATAAACTATACAGAGGCTCCATTAGCCACGAATTTAAAATTAAATACATCTTAAAATTCAAAAAATTCAGTTTTAAAGAACCTACCTATTAATTATTAAAGTATAATTTAGGTTGATTAATAAATTTTTAAATTAAACTTCCTCCAACTAAGCATTAAAACGTTGTTTATGCTTTATTTAGAATTTATGATATTTTAAATTAAAAGACAAAAATATGTTTTAAAAAGTCTATTTTATTCCATAATTATTTTTAATTTATTCTCACTCAAAAAATTTTGTTTTTTTTTCAAAATATAATTTTTTTAATTAAAAAATTTTTTCTTAAAAAAAAATACGAAAAATCAAAAATTTATGAGCAAAGCTATTTAAGAAGAATCCTAAAATTTTATAAAAAAAAATTTATTATAAGTTTTGATGATTTTTGCAATTTTGTTGTTTTTATTAAATGTCACAATGGTTATTAAAGCTGAATCATCATAAAAATATCTGAAAGAATTTTGAAATTTTTTTTTCATATGTAAGCAAAGACCAAAACCACAAACCCAGATTATTAAAGTCATAAATTATCTTTTCACATTTTTTTTTTTTGTTTTTATTTTTGTTTTTTTTATGAAAAAGGAAAATGAGAAAATTACCTGTCTTCTGTTGAGATATTACCATTAAAAAAAAGACACCATATTGACCAAAATTTAATATAACGGTATTTGTTTAAATTAAAATATGAATACCTGAATGTTACAGTATTGGACAAAAATATATAGTTTAAAGTTATTTGTAATTGGTGTGTAATCAATCTTAAGCTGATCGGAAAGCGATGAGAAAAGGTGGGTCATGGGAATTTAAATTTATTAAAACAATGTATTATGCAGTATCACATAATGGAAACATCAGCAATTCATTTACAACTAATGTTGGTGTTAAGCAAGGATGCCCCCCTCTCGCCACTACTGTTCACCATCGTACTAGACGACATTATGAGAGAAATCAGTTGCACAGAAAGAGGCATAAATTGGTCAGATGATAAAATCTTAGAAGACCTTGACTTCGCAGATGACATCTGTCTACTATCACATAGCCAAGAAGATGCACAGTCCAAATTGAATCACTTGCAACAAATAGCGCGAAACGTTGGATTAGGAATAAACATCAATAAAACCAAAGCAATGCACATACACCTTCCAAATAATAATCCAATCAAGCTAGATGGCCGCGACATAGAGTGCACAACTAACTTCTGTTATCTGGGCAGTATCATCACGCCAACAGGCGGCACCAGTGAAGACGGTCAAAACAGAATTGATAAAGCCCGAACAGCCTTCGGAAGACTTCGCCCCATATGGAACAGTTCGCAAATATCTAGACGAACTAAGTTAATGATATTCAAGTCATGTGTAATATCTACATTAACATATGGCAGCGAATCATGGTTGCTAACTAACTCCATCAAGAATAAACTACAAGTCTTCATCAACAAACATCTTAGAATAATATGTCGAATATTCTGGCCCGAAAGAATTAGGAATACAGACTTGTGGGAGTTAACAAATGAAGAGCCAATAGTGAAGGAAATTACCAGAAGGAAATGGAAATGGATTGGACACACACTAAGGAAAAGTGTAGATTGCATAACAAGGATGGCGCTATGTTGGAACCCTCAAGGTGGGTCCAGAACAAGGGGAAGACCCAGAACAACATGGAGGAGAACGGTACTAGATGAAATAAGCAGATGCGAGAGCTCCTGGAACGAAATAGAAGCAGTAGCAAGAAATAAAGAAGAATGGAGACTTCAAGAAGCGCTATGCTCCCTAGTGGAGTAACAGGAAAAAAACAAAAAAAAAACAATGTATTTAGTTTAATTGTTATATACATAAGAGCACAGCTGAAAAAAGTACTAGCTAGTTTAAATATGTGAAACGTTTCAACGGTCTGAATAGTATTAAAACTGCACACTGAGAGGAGTTTGGCAGATACCAACAACAAACTTTATTAAGCAAGGCTCACATTATTGAGGTTATTTCAAGTATAGATGCAAACTCAAGTCTGCAGTAGAATTGGCTTTGAATCTTCAATTTGCAGTGGAACTAACTTTTGAATCATCCATGCAAGCTTAAAAACATTGTACATGTATAGTCTCCTGAATACTACCAAGCATTGCACCTTAATACTCAAAGTGTTCATACTATTATATGCTTATTACCATTTATATCGAGGCCTACCAAAATAAGCAATGAAGATTCATCTAGGTTAGTAGAATAATAATTCATAAATAAGAAAAAAGAAGTTGATGATACAGTCTTATGCTGAAGAAAAACTACATAAGGAGGGTTTAATGTCTTCAAGGTACCAAATTAGAATGCAGGCTCTAATACCAACAGAGATTCCTAATACCATTATAGATAAATTAATCAAATGTAACCTCAAGAAATGTCATATGAAAATCCTGAAATCCTTTGACCCATCACGGAGTAATAATGAACCAACAATGTTATTAACCATTGCTTACGACACTGTATATACATTTGAATGAAAAATATATGAAAACAGATGTATATATTTAAACAAAACTTAACGGTATAAAAAGAAAAACAAAATTAAAATAAAAAAAAAAGTTAAAAAGTATCCTTTTCGGTTATTAAAATGTCCTGTGAAAAGTTAATTGAGATATCTTTTGTTACGAATTCATAAAAAATGCGGCTTTTCTTTGCTTTTTTTCTTGTTTTTCTTTTGCTTTGAGTTGTTTTTTATTAAAAAAAAGTGTCTCTTTGACGTTGAAACTGTTCATTAATTTTTTATACCGTAACAAGAAAAACGTCTATTTTAATAATTTTTTTTTATTTTTTTTTTTTGTGGGCCAAAAACCCAAAAAAAAAGGTATGATATAAAGATAACGGTTTGACTGTCCTCAAAATTGGTATATTTTACTAAAAGAATTAAATTGATTGTTGGTCCGTTTATTTTACATTGTTGCTTAAGGTTTTAAATCTTTGTTGAATTCAAAATATTTAAAATACATCAAGGAATTGTTATGATGTGTTGACAGGCCGGGATACTGATCATTATACTATCGAGGATATAATATGTGTTGACTAACTTAAGATAATGAACGAAAAGCGCCTTAAGTTATGCAATTTATATTTACTTTTAATATTTAGAACTGTTTCAATACTTTTAATATGTAGAACTGTTATAATAATTATCACATTTGATAACTATTATAACGGTATTATTTGTAGATAGAATATATTTTAATTTTTTTTTTTTGTTTACGTAATGGTATTGTGATTTGTGTTCTTTATAAATATCCTTCTTAAGGAAGCAGATTATATTTTCACTAGAAAACGGTTTTTTAGAGAACTTTTGAACGGTTTTAGTATTATTTATATCTCTTTTTAAGTTTTTCTTTTGATATAAAATTCTTTTTTAATAATATATTTAAAAATATGATCAATATATATTGTATATTTATGTATTTTTATTTACACCTCTAGTTATAAGTATCTAAAAAATATTATAAAGGGAAAGATATTAATTTTAAGAACTTATATTGAAGATTGATAATTTGACTGTTGGCTATATTATAAAAGTATTTAAATTTTATAAGGAAAACATAAATGATTAACTTATAAAAGTTTGTTTCAATGAATCGATTTTTTTAATTAATTATTAATTTTCGTTTTTTAAATTTGCTTAAATTAGTTTAAAATTTATTTTTTTAACCTCTAACTGTTCAACTGTTAGGCTAATAAGCTTGTCTATACCATTGGTACATGTTGCAACAGGGGGTCATATTATATTAGTGTTTTTAGAATTGATCTTAATGAATTCTACATACAATTTAAACATGAGATAGTATTGGGCCTTATAACATGTAGAAACATCTTAGATTTCCAATAGATACAATTCTATTTTTTTCGGCAGCAGCTATCGTCATCAAATAAACGTTAATATATTCTTCAGACCGTTACCTTAATTAATATGCATTAATTAAATATATATATTGAACAGATCGCTAGATATAACGGTTTTATAAAATATACTAAAATAACAAGGATACTTTCAAATGTAATTTTCGTCCTTA
Organism: Dolichopus griseipennis; assembly: GCA_963082915.1. NCBI lineage: Eukaryota > Metazoa > Arthropoda > Insecta > Diptera > Dolichopodidae > Dolichopus > Dolichopus griseipennis. The sequence continues at coordinate 33,628 of CAUJBZ010000234.1, forward strand.
AAGGATAGATAATATGCGGCACTAAACCTATATATTTTTTGAAAGCTTGCAGTACCAAATATCTTTTAGATAGAGTAATTTGGTCCTACGCGGATACTACTAATAACCTGTGGCCCACATATAAATGTATAGTTTGGTTACAGGGATGTGAATATGGAATGATTTAGAGTTATGATGGAAGTTATTTAGGATTTCTGGATTATGGGGGATGGGGGAAATTGGATGGGATGTATAACCTTAAATTGGACTTTTATGGTAAATTTGAAAACCCGATTTAATAATTCATTTAAGATTAAAAAATATTTGTGTTTATGATACAACAAAACTTATCACTTATGTAATAATCAAATGCACTTTTGCAATAATCAAATAATAACAATTATTTAATGAAATGTTGGTGCGCCATAGTATTTGACAACAAACCAATAAAATTTAATAAGTTAAAATACTCACTTATTAAAAAAGTGATTATTTGATTAGTGATAAATGGTTAGTGAAATAGTGACATGATTGATTAAAACACAAAATTGATTAAATTAATTAAAATTTTTTATTTAATTCATTTCTAACTGTTTATTACTTTTACCCCTCCTTCAAATTTATAAGTTTGAAAATTTCATTTGACAGCATGTATCTTATTTCAAATTTGTCTAAATACTATTTTATAATTTTATTTTACATTAATTAATTTCTTCAATCATGACAATTATATTTCATAAAAAATTTTTAAATAATCTTAAAAAACCTTGCATTCGTTAAGTACATTTTTGATCATTCCTTTTCCTCTTAAAATTCAAGGATAACGAATAAGTACGTCCTTAATTTTTATGTCCTAAAAACAAAGAAAAAAAAATTAAACTTATAAGATATAAAAAAAAACCCCAAATCGTGCAGTTCAATAAACTTCCATTATTAATGATGCAAAAAAGTTTTTTTATATAAAAATCATCTGAAAATTCTTCTAAAATTCCAAAACCAAAAAAAACAAACGGCTTTTGAAGAAATTTTTCGAATTAACTTTAAAAACTTTTGCTAATATTTTTTCAAAGACAAATCAGATGCAGAGTACAGCTCATTATTGTACCAATCGATTGAATTTTAAAAATTATCTATCATGTCTTCTACCATGCCGACCTCTTTTTCCAATCTTATTGCTTACCATTTTTTATTCCTATATGAAATTGCATATTTTTCAAAAAATTTCCTAGAAAAATGAAAATAGGTTTTTTTGTTGTTGTTGTTTTTGTTGTATTCTAAAAAAAAAAGGATATAAGGAAGAAAAAGGAATCAAATTTGTATATAAATATATTTAATGGTTTTATTACCGCGCGCGAGTTTTTTATTATTCAAGTGAAAATATTATGAATTAATGACTGGAGACTTTTTTTTTCAGTTGATAGCACGAATATAAAAAAAACAAAATCTATCATTAGGACGATGATAATTCCATTTTTAAATGAAATTCTGTCTTGGATGGGAAAAATGGGAAATGAAAAAAAAAAAAAAAGAAAATTAAAATAAAAAAAATTTATTTTTAAAAAGATATTTTTCCATACTTTAAAAATAAAAATAATGATTACCATTTCAATTTACATCATCATTATTATTATTATTGTATACAACTATATTGTTATTTTGTTAGACGGGGTGACAAAAGTTCCGGTGCAAAAGAAAAACAGAGCAAAAGTCCCCGGGGGATTATGACCAAGGATAAGGGAGAAAAAAGTCCACTGGAAAGTTGTGACACGAAAAAAGACCAAAACCTCCCCTTTTTGATCAGTGGGCTGAAAGTTGACCGGGAACTTGTGACTTCATAAACTGAAATTTTTTAAAATATAAAAGGTAATATTTAAAGACTACTTTTAATATATAAACAATTAATTATTTCAAATAATTTTCCCTTTTTCTTAAACTCACATTTTGTAACTAACGTACAACTCGCTTCTAATTCAAAATTTTACATAAATGGATTCTTAAAGAGTTTTGAAAAGGGATGAACTTTGATATGTGTATTAATGAAGCAAGTGAGATATATAATAAGAGAAAATATATGAACATATTTTTTATCAGCGTTAACTCCGATTTAGCGATAGTAGGTTACTAGTGACAATTGCATAGCAGGAATTTAAAATGGGTGAGATTGGACCACGTGTTCAGATTCTATAAGTTTCTAATCGATTCAATGTCAAACGAAGACTAATTAAGATTCAAACTTTAATTTTGGCAAAAGGGTGTTTCTTATGTGCGTGTCCCTTGTTTCGAATGAATAGGAGCGACGGTTCGAGTGTCTCCGACACACCTACCAAGACTTAAAAGCATATTATTAAAATTAATAAAGGTACTAACTTGATATTTGGTAAATGGGTATTCTACCATGTTTTCAATATATAGCCCTAACAAGCATATTTCAATTAAGATTGTAAATTGAAATTGGGTATATGGGTATATTGGGTATCTGTCCCGTTTGCATATTATTGTCTATTAAATTTGTCATGTGTAAGATATTGCGCAGTTGGCTGCATAAGTTTGTGAGTATTTTTGACTCCGGGACTTTTGTAACCACGCCATTTTATTGGTACGTTATAAATTCAACTTATCATATTCAAATTCAACTTATAATATTCTGTTAAACCATTTAAATGATAATTGTACATACATAATATACATACATAGTCGACACGAAAACATGCCAAGTCAAAACAATATATAGAATATGAGTTGGACTGACTGACTTTGCATGCAATTGAAACATTTGCACAACATAATTTCCATGTTTCCCGTATTCATGTATTTATAACTGTATTCAATTTTTGAAATAAACTCTAAATAAAATACGATGTATACAAGGAAATAAAGGAGTGGAATTAAAGTTTTAAATAAAAGAAAATGGGAATTATAAAAAAAAAACAAAATAAAAGAAGAAGAACCGTTAAAAATTAATGGTGCAATATTTATCTTTTGTCAGCAAATTTGCAAACTCATTTTAAATTAAGATTGCATAAAAAATTTTTTTTTTATTTTCCTTTTTTGATGTATTGATGTTAAAAAGGAATTATAACTGTACAAATACAAATACAAATAAAAATATAAATAAAAACAACAATAACAATAAAAACATGAAAAGAACTAATAAATAAATATATGTTAATGTAAATGAATAAATAAAATTAGTGTTATGATGGTTTTTTAATGTTGTATGTATAAAAAAAAGTGTTTTGTATAGTTTTTATGTGTTTTGTTTAATAGGAACTTATTTAAACAATAATGCACGATCTTTCATTTTTATTAAGTGACTTAATTTACATTAAAAACTTTATTATGTATAGTTTTGAAATAATAAAATACATAAAAATTTATATAACTGGAAAATTGTTTTGGAAAATATTTTCACATAAAAACTGAAAACGGAAATGTTTGATATTTAATAAAGTTTTTTAGTTTTGGTGGAAAAATTTTGAAAGATATTTTAATACATATAAATCTGAATTGGTTTAAATGTGAGAATTTGTTTTTTAGTGAATTTGAATTGCAAAAAACATTGTTGTTTCATCATGTATAACTGTCAGTAGGCCATATTTAAAAATTTTGAATATTAAAGATACATTGAACATGGGTCCTATATTTCACCAACAATACTTATTACAAATCAAATAATCACTTTTATTCTTAGTCAGTATTTTTACTAATTAATCTTCATCAAATTTTGTTTAGGTGCAAATAAAAATTATTTGATATTTGAGATAAGTTGTTTTTTTTTTGTTTTAAGGGCTAACTGTTCAACTGTAAGGCTAATAAGCCCTAGTCTATACCATAGGTACATGTTGGAACAGTTATTAGATCTAAGTTTAATATAATGTTTATAGTTTTGGTGTTTTTCAACTTATTTCGAAGAAATTTAGGCGAAAAGCTAATGTCGTGGCTTATGGCAATGCAAGCATGACCAAACACAATTTTTTAGGAATTGTTTTAGAAATATGAATGTCCTGGAAATCCTTAAATATAAATCTTATAGGCGTCTCAAGAAGAAACTTTAGTAATCGTTTTTGATCCATATTTAAATTGATAAGTATTGCCAGACCTGTTTATAAAAATTGAAATTCTTTTCCTTTACTTAAAATATAAAACACTTTTTATTAGTTATTCTTAGCCGCAAATTTTTTATAGACATAACAATACTGGCATACAATCAGGTAGAAGTGTTTCATTTCGCCAATGCAGAACTATAGAACTTCTCAATAGGTTATACTAGTGTTGAGCTCCTTAGAAAACTCCAAATAAATTTACACAATAGTTTTAAAAATAAATTAACACAATAAAAATTATAAAAACGTCTGTGAGTTGTAAGAAATTGAGTGATAAATTTTTTTTATTGCAATTACATTGATGCATCTATATGATATATAGATAAACATATCATCAATTGCATTCTAAAAAAGTGTTTTATTTTGGTATTGTAAAGTTTTTAGGAGTGTTTCGTCCTCTAATACTGCTAGACTCTTCACTAGGCTTGTATTATTAGATTGCATCGGCAAAATCCTGATTGAACACTGATTGATTTTTATAACATATAGGAAATTTTACAAATATATCCTAATGTTAATAATATTTATTTATTACAAAACACACAATAAAATTCTACTCTTCACTAATTATTTAAACTTTAGTTATTTTTTGGAAAGGGCTCAAGTTTACTAGACGTGCAATGACAAAACTTTGACAATTACTGAAAATTTATTACCGTTTTTTGCTCAAAAATTTTTAAAACTTTGGTAACACCTTGCATTTATTTTGCAAAAAAAATTATATAAAAATTTATATTACATACTATTATTATTACTTTCCAGATAACCTCAAAATGTAAAAAATTGTAAATTCTTTCAGTATACGTTATAGGTACCAATTAAAAAATAAATTTGTATACGATAAAATAAATACATTTATTATTTTAGAATAATTATATATAGTTTAATAAAATTAATGTATACAATTAAAATATTTATTTCAAAGTATATTTAAATACTTTATTTCGAAACATTCTTAAATTATCCTATATACTCGTATATGTACAATTTAATGATAGTATCTATTATATATCTAAAACGATTTATATTATTCTACTTGACCAAGAATATTAGTACCCATTAATTTACGTATACTATCATTTAAATACATATACATGTACCTAATTATATGTATATATAATATATATATAAATATTATTAGAGTGCTTAAATTATTTATTCATTTTAAATTATCCTTGAATTTATTTTTTAAAATGTACCCAAGTGTAATTTTCTCCTATAAATATGTATATATATATATATATATATATCAGTGGCGGCTCGTGGATTTTCCACATACTGATTCAAAATAAAAAAAAAGTTTAAATAAAACCAAAAATTGTTTAAAGAGTTATATTTTATTCTGGTTTCTTTAGTTGCAAAAATATTTATTACATTTTCATAAAAAGTATGAGTTCTTGCAACATTTTTTTTGACAATGACAATGAATGACAAACTAGACATTCTGTCTAAGTTTTTATATTTTTTAAACTTGAAAAAGATCTTTCTGCTGACGTAGAAGAAGCTGGTATAGCTTCTCTTGGTAATGCAAGTTTGAGTGCTTCTTTTATATTATCTACCAAGTAATTTTTTTTACAATATATTATAAAATCTGCAATATTTTGAAATTTTCGGAAATCTTGTATCCTATAAACTAAAATTAAATCATTTCTTAAAGAAATAAAATCGAAAATTGAAAGAAAATTATCTTTTAATGAATTAATGTAACTAATTGGAAATTTTTAATATGAAATTGTTTAAAAATATTAAACTCTACTAAAGTCTAAATAAAAATAAAACAAAGGCTACAAAACATTAAACTCATTGACATACACTTGTTGTAATGACAACAAGTTGGAATTGCAAATTACAAACAACTATAATACTTTTTAAATTCATAATTAGATTGAATTAGATAAGAAATTAGATTGAAAAAAGAAATAGTTTAAAATTCGTTAAAAAATTATAATTTTGAATAATTTTTTAGTTTGATTCATATTTTTCAGTATTTTGTTTTGCTTTTTCTATTTTTATTTTTGTTATTTTGTTATATATAAGAAATTTGCCTAGATTCAAAATATACAATTGAATCTTTCTAGATTGCTGTCGTTTCTTATTAGGAGAAATGTAATTTTTTTTATTCATATATGAATAATATGCATATATACAACAACGAAAAAATGATGTAATATTGTGGATTGAATTTGTTCTAGTGAATCTAAGGTAAAATTTATATTGGCATTTGGACCAAAATATGTGTTTTCTTTTGTTTTGTTCGAATTAATATAAACTTATAATAATTTAAATTTATTTAAAACTTTTCGATTTTCAGTAAAGCAAAAATTACAACTGATTCAATGAATCAGTTGAATCTTAGGAGAAGCCGCCACTGATATATATATAAATCAGATTAAAAGTAACTAACATTCTCTTATCGTTGTCGTTATTCCTTACTTGGTATTTTCTTCTCATTTTTCTTGTTTTTTTAATACCTATATAGGTATATAATACCCATTTGACATATATCTACAAATTAAATTGTGATAAGTTTCAGTATTTTTTTTTCAATGTAACGGAACAGTAAAGGAATAGAAGAAAAATAGGGAAATAAATCCATCATAGCTTTAAAATTTCTTTTATTTTTTAACATTCTTTACTCCATTTTGTCTTAAATTTTATTTAAAATCCTTATACGAAGTTATAACTTTCTAATTTTCTTTTTCTTATTGTTTTTTTTTTCGAATTTCATTCATTCAACATATACTTAAGTTACATCTTCTAGGATTTCATGTACACTTAGTAGTTATGTTTCCAGTTTTTTAAATACGTTCATATTCCCTGGGAAAACAAGTGAGGAAATTAAGAAATGGTGATGGTAAAACCTGAATAAAATGTAATTTTTTTTTGAATTTTTGATCAGAGGTGGGAAGAAGGGAGAGGGAGAACAGTAGATAGTGAAAAAAAATCTCTGGAAAAGAATGAAATTATGCGTTTCCATCACATGATAAAAGCAATAGATTATATGCAGATCCATTCCTTATATTTAACATCATCTACTTTCCTTGTTACTTTCATTTTTTGAATTTAATGATAAAATTGTTAAGATACACTTTCTTTCATTTATTTAAGTGCATATTAAGTACAGTGTGGTTACATAAAGTAGAAGAAGTGTGACTAAGTCCTTGCCCAATAGGCTAAAGTGGTATGTCATCTAATGTAATAGTTTAATAACAAATCTCATGATTTGATGGGCTAATATTTTAAAAAGGATCTTCCAACTTCACTTTCGTAAGTTACCTTTTCTGATTTTCTACATGCTTACTAAACACTAGAAATAGGTTCGATTGTACATTGATATATTTAGTTGCAAGGGGTCGGAAAAAACGGCTATTAAAGAGGAATTTGAAGATAGAAATAAAATTGTAGAGGTTTTTTGCATAAAGAAGAGTGAAACAATATTTTCAGCAGGGCATATACTAGATTGAAGCATGTTCCACATCTAAGCAGTCCACTGTTTAAAAGGAAACATTATTAACTTAAGGTCACTAAAGCAAATGCCGTTATCTGTAACATATTTATAAAAAAGAGAAAAAGTTCCAGTATTTTGACTAGTATTAAGTTATATTTATTTGTTTGTTTTTGAACAGCCTTAATATTTTTTTTTAAAATGATTGCGAAAGCTCTGCCATTGAAGTTTCTAAGGATACCGTAGGTTGACACCAGTGTCCTAGCGTCGACTTTTCTATTTTTCCTGTCCTTTTGTAAATAAAACGAAACTGTATACATAAATAGATCAGTGTTTACAATAGTATAGTTATATTTTAAATATTTCTACCAACTTTTGTCTTCCAACAGTTTATTATAACAAGATATGCTACATGTAATTATTATATGTTTTATTAAAAATCCAGTGAATCTAAACAATTGACTTCGAGTATAACTTAAAGTAGATATTGTGTAAGGTAGTTTTCTGTAAAAGTATAAATCCATATGTGTTTCTATAGTCACATTATACCATCATCATCATAATCCACTTCAACTTTTGAATACTTTTACATAAAATAACATTTATATATTTATTATAATATATATATACCTATATATTACATGAATAATACATATCTATTTGAGTAAGTAGAAATTGCTTGATGGAATAGGATAAGAAAAAAATATTCCTCCAACTTCTTTCTTTACAATTTAAATGTACACCTTTTAGTGAAAGTAAAAAAAAAAAAAAAAAAATTTACATCCCCAATGTATTTTATACACATATTTTTTAAAGTTAGTATTACCTACCTTTCAATTGAATCTCATTCCATTTAATATACCATATCTCTAACCAATGTTTCATTACATTTTTCCACATATGTACGTGGAGAAAATTCTAACATGTGGATAAGGATTTGCGAATGTAAATAATGTTTTTTGAAAAAGTGAGTGTAGCAAAAAATTGAAGTAAAATGAACGGTAAATATATAATTTAATGTTAGTTGTATAATGTACGTATATATTATAGATTTTCTTATGGTTTTATTTGTCTATATATACATATAAAAATTTATGTGCAAAAATGTATTATATAGTAGTATATAATTAGTTATATATATTATATTAGTTTGTATATATAATTATGGACTCCCTTAATACTTAAAAGGAAGAAAAATTGAAATGAAAATGTAAAACTTGGTTACTTTTACCTTATAATAATAAATTTTACACTCTGTATGTATATCCATATAAATCTAATTTATTATACATACATATTTTATAAATATATATATATATATATATATATATATTCATATTCATACAAATATGTATTATACAAAAGAAGATTATTAGGAGTTCCAAAAGGCTTCGCTATGTCACCTATATATTGATTTTCATCAGTTACTATCTACTTTCAGTTACTACCTACTTTCCTTCAACCAAAACCATAGCTGTGTGGATTGCAACATTTTGCAGACATCTTACGATTACTTAAGAAAAATCAATGCAACTTGAGCTGTAATCGCAGTTAAAAAATCGAATGGTTGGCTTTATTAATTACGACCTATTAATACAATCAAACTGGGGAATAATTTCAATACTTTTAGAGATTAAGCCGGTCCGACCCTTTTCAAAAGAAAATAATTTGTTCAAACTCTGTAATTTCAAGCAAAAATAGAACATAGGTCTTAAAGTCTCAATATTTTAATTTTTGCAGTTAAATTAAAAATTGTTGTAATGTGAGGATATTTTATTACAGTTAAGATTGCTGCTAAATGTTTGGATTTCCTTTCCCTAGTGTTCAGTTTTTTTTTCTCCGGGATATCTATCCAATATCTATAAAGCTTACATATTCCACCTTAGATGTAGTATAATTCTCAGGATTGGAAGGGTGAATACCAAAGTTCATTAGGTTGCCTATTTACACAACTCATAATCAAGCTTACGGCTATTTGGCGACACTGCACAGTCAAGATAATATATAACCAGTTTTTCTTCGAATTCGTTGTAGCTTTCGAGCACTTCTAGCTAAGGCTTTGGCCCAAAATTGTAAAGAGGACGAAGAATTTCTCTTTTAAAGAGAAATCTTTTAGACAATGATACTTGTTCTATTGAACTGAAACACTAATGTCTTCATTTAAGCGATCCCAATCCAACGTCTTCGTTGCTACGTCTTCGTTGCTACAGCGCAGAAATTCTTAGAAGACTCAAAACTGGTTAGATTAATTGGTAAGTGTCCTCTGTTCTCTTGTCTGGTGGTAATATTCAATCTTATACAACTCGCAACTTTACTTTTGAGGTCTTTAATGCTACGAAAAAAATAATTAGTCCTTCAATAAATTTCTAAAAGTTGCAATGCAAGAAAAAATCAAATTTATATTTTCCAATTGAGAAGAATAAAATTTGATTAAAAACATATCTACGTATACGTTTGTCTAAAGAATAGTAAAATATTATTAATGTTTATTAATATTTTTATGTATGTGTGTATGTAATAAATTTTATAATAAAAAGCCAAACTAGAAAGGATATGTTTAATATGTTTATACCCGTGCATATATATATGAACATCGGGTATATTAGATTTGCTCCTCCGTTTGTAACGCATCGATCTAGACGAGCTAGATATAGTGTCAAGGGTACGTATCGGCTCAGAATCGAAAAATTAGTCGATCTAGCTATGTGTGTCTGTCCGTCCGTCCGTCCGTCCGTCCGTCCGTGTGTCATCACGATAACTCAAAAACTAAAAGGGCTAGAGTCTTGAAATTCACACAAAGTCATTTTTAGACAATTTCTAGGTTCCCTATTGTTTTTGGTTAAAATCGGACCAAGGCTTCGGGGAGCTGCCATACAACTTTTTTGCACCAATATGAATTTCTTCAAAACTATTTATACTACGGGGATGAAAATTACACACGGTTAGTTTTATATTGACTCCGGCACTTATATGAAGTTTCAAAATGTTAGGGCCCCATTTTCGGGGGGCTGCCATACAACTTCCTTGCACCAATATGAATTTCTTCAAAACTAATTATACTACGCGGATGAAAATTACACACGGTTAGTTATATAATGAATCGAGCACTTATATGAAGTTTCAAAATGTTAGGGCCCCATTTATGGGGGGCTGCCATACAACTTCTTTGCACCAATATGAATTTCTTCAAAACTAATTATACTACGAGGCTGAAAACTACACACGGTTAGTTATATAATGAATCGAGCACTTATATGAAGTTTCAAAATGTTAGGGCCCCATTTATGGGGGGCTGCCATACAACTTCTTTGCACCAATATGAATTTCTTCAAAACTAATTATACTACGAGGCTGAAAACTACACACGGTTAGTTATATAATGAATCGAGCACTTATATGAAGTTTCAAAATGTTAGGGCCCCATTTTCGGAGGGCTGCCATACAAAGTTTTCGATTCAATAACTGTGAATCTAATAAAGCTACAAGGTTAAAATTAAAATTGGGCAGGTAAATTAATAGGGCAAGTTACTTGGCAAAGTTGGACATCACTCGGACCATCGGACTTTTAGGGTGGGCCAATTTTTTTTTTTTGTTTTTTTTTTCTTTGTTTTTTTTTTTTTTTATTTTTTTTTTTTTTTTTTTAAGCTTAAGTTATGGGACAATGAATGAAAATTTTGTTTTTTGTTTTGTGACTTTTTTTTTTTTTTGTTAATTTTTTTTTTTTTTTTTACGTCAAAATTATGGGTAATGAGTTAAATGTATAAGAGAAGTAAATTACGGTTTATTTTATACACCATAGTGGGTATGCACGGGTATCTAAAAGTTGACAAGGGCAACTATAATCTTCCTCGTTTTTTATGAGCTTAGAATTTCTAATAAACTGTTCTAAGCAATTCTGTTTTCTTATACTATAGATAGCTACTTTTATTCAATTTTTTTTTTATTATTTTCTTTCATTATTTGTTTATTTCTTTTTTCTTCCTAGTTTTGTTTTGTTTTTACAGTTACTTTTTATTTTTTTTTTTACTTTGAATATGATAATGTTAATGACGAATAGATAGAAGTAACAAAAACTGCTTTAAAAGTAGCTATAATCCAACTTTAGCTAACACTAAGTTACTATAAATGAAATATAAGTAGTCCTAAAATAATAATAAAAAAAAATAAATGGAAAAAGAGAAAGAGAAAGCAATACTATAGTCAGTGAATAAAAAGAAGAAAAAAAAACACAAAAGACAAATATCAATAGTCTAGTGTTACGGTATCACAAAAAAAATATTGTTAGTAATATGCTTGTTTCTGAAGTTTTATACATAGAAATTATAAAAAAAAAGAAATTCTAAAAGAATGAAACGAAGGAAATAATGGCACTAAAGGCACTACATTATGAGTATAACAATAGAGAAAAGTATTATTCATTTATATACCGTGGTAGTCAATGGAATATTTATAGTATCTTGTAAACAACTAGTAAGTCATCAAGCTTAACATATTTTTTCATTGATTTTTATTTAAAGGTTTTTAGAAATTAGCTGCAAGAGTTAAATTTTGGCAAACTGGCTTCTGCTGAACTTCTCAAGTTATATATAAAGGCAAACCATAATCGAACGCACTATGTCCAGCAGGGCAACTTACCAACCAATCCATTATTTAACACCTCAAGTTAGATATTAGTCGAATTCCTTAAGTTAAGAGTAAGCTCAAATCCCTAGTTCAATGTTAGTTTCTTGATGATAAAAAACAAATGCACCAGCTCTAGTTAAGGCTTTTGGTACAATATTATAAGGAGGACCAATTTACAAACTACGGGGAACAAAATTGAGAACATGTGAAACGTACTTAAACACCACCTTAACATATGGAAGTGAAACCTGGTAAGTTACTAAAAAGATCACATAAAAACTGCAGGTCTTCATCAATAAGTGTTTCAGAATCATAAGCGCATCACACAGGTCAAATACAATAAGTAACATTATCTATGGAAGCTTTCCGAAGTAAAACCGGCAAGATATCAAAAGAAAAAGGTGGAGATGAATACGGCACACACTTAGAAAGCGTCAAGAATGTATAGCAAGACAAGCAAGAGACTAGAATGGAAAATATAAGAATCCCGACGACGAGGTCGCCCGAATAAATCTTGAGGGCAAATGATATTAGAAGAACTTGCCTCACTTGGAAAAACTTAGGAGGAAGCAAAACTAACTGCTCCGAATAGAGTCAGATGAAGATGCCTAGTAGACATTGTATGCCTCCAAGAGAAGCAATGTGGAAAAAAATAAAGAAGAAGATTAGAGAACAGAAAAAATCAACAACAAAGTAAACAGGTTTACATCTTTCTAATTTAAATAGTGTACACTTTTTGATGGTATCAATAATTTAAATTTGTAGCCAGCACAATTAAAATTTTGCGACTTAGCATTGTTATGTACCCATTATTACGCCTACCACTGTATATTTTACATTCAATATTTCAAGTAAATATAAAATTGAGCCAAAGGGAGTGCAAAAACAAAAAAGTAAAAAAACAACAGAAAAAAGACAAAAAATAACAAAATAATAAGGATTTTTAAAAACAGGATATTTGACATATAAGCAAGCAAAAATCAACGGTAAATAAAATGTCCGTAGTTATTCTTATTATATTTCACATTATTTCTTAAATTTTTTTTATTGTTGTTTTTTTTTTTTTTTTTTTTTTCTTTGTCTATGTATAGTGGAATTATTATTATTATTATTATTTGCACTGAACCAGGTTATTATTATTTTTATTATTCCTTTTATAATATATTGAATTATATTATCCTTCTTTATTCTTTATTTTTAATATATAATAGCACATTATATGTCTTAGTATTAGTGTATTTGATTGTAAGGATATGTAAGAAAGAGTTTCAATAAAAAAAAAAAAAATTTAGAATGAAGGCAAGTTATTAACCATAAAGTTAAAGAAAAAATATATCGTCATAATATGCATATGATGTTTGTTATTTTGACAGTTAAAGGATAGGGAAAAGGAATTACAAGGGATGGAATCTATCTTTGACTTGCTGTTGTTTTTTGACAATCCTTCAAGGAAACATTTTTTTTTATTTTTGTTATTTTATTTTTAAAAATGATATTTTCTTATTTTCCTCCTTTCTATAAATGTCTTGTAACAGTGCATATAACTGTAACACATATATTATGATAATTCGTTTTTACTTGAAATGAAATTTTACAGTTATGAAGTGGTTGGTTGATAGTGTAACAGAGACAGAAAATTAAAAGAAGTAAGAGTGAGAACAATTTGGGGAAAAAAAAAAAAAATTAAGTTCAATTTAATTTTACATGACATTTTAAATAGACATATGTAAAGTTTATCTTTAAAAATATAGGAAATGTTTATTTTTGGATTTGAAAGTGGGGAGGTCGGAATAAGGATGTAAAAAGTTAATATTTTATTTAATATCATATTGTATATGTATATATATATATATATATATAAGTTTTTTATTAAGTTAATTTATTAAGGTTAATATTACACCATAAGTAATATGTTTAAATATAAATTAAAAGAATTATAAAGATTAAGACACTATGTTTAAGGTTATAATTAAAAACTGGGGCATTTGGAAATGGTTTTTCAAATATAGAGTTTTTTTTGTTTTTTATTAAATTTCTGGGGGAATCGAATGTAATCAAATTTTTTAAGTATATAATATAATTATAAAAATGCATTTGATTATATTTTAAAAGTAAATACCTTTTTGGGTTTATAATACTTTTTATTATGATATTCTGAAAATTTATTATTAGACTAGATGTGTTTGTGTTTTTGTTATTTCTGAATTAATGTTCTGAATTAATGTTCGATTACATCATTCCAGTGTGAGCGATGAGGTAACTTTGGATGGGAGTGGGCGATGAGGTAACTCTGCGAACGGATAGCGCGAACAATAGCACTTTACCGAGAAATGCCAGTGTGGTTTAGGGGGCCCAGTTCAAATATATGCATTATACTCCATTTTTGACATAATTTATGTTTTATAGATTTTTAGAAGATCAGGTACAGAAAAGTATGTTTTACAACGAAACAAGAAACCTAAACATTTAACTGCATCTTTAACTATAGCAAAAATGTGATTTGACCATTTCAATTTTTGGTTTAGCCCAATAATTAGAATGTTAAGGTCTGTTGTCTACTGCAAAGTTATGCCCTTAAATGATAGGTGGGGGGTAGATATTGTAAATTTCCGATAGATTAGACAGCACTGAGTTTTTTTGTGTTAAAATTAACAAGGTTCACCCGATTTCTGGATTTTTGCTAAAGCATTGTTAACTCACTAATCATGAAATTTTTTGCTGTTGTGCTAACATGTTGATTAGTGTTAAAGTGACAATGAAATTCATAGGAAGCCCCAAGGGTGCTGTCATCTGCTAAACTGTGAATTGGATTGGAGGTTATTGAAAGTAGTAGGTCATTGACAAATATTAAGAAAAACGTGGGGACAGAGCATTTATTTGAAACTGGTTGGATGTTGGACAAGTACTGAAATCGTGCGATTCTAAAGTAAATCTCCAATCCATTTTAAGAAAACTCTATCTATACCTAAAGTCTTGCATTATGCTATTAAATCATTATGTAACATTGGGTCAAAAGACACCTCCCAAAGCATAAAAACGTATGTTTGAAATTAATAATGATAGTAACTTGATATTAGTAAGTGGGTGTTCTGCAATGTTTTGATTACATTTTTGAAATTTAAGTTGAATTGTAATTGTTAAAGTACCTTCCACACACACCTATCAATATCGAACAAGCATATCTAGTAACTTGATATTTCTACGTTAATGTTAGCAGTCCTATTTTTATTTTATCCTCAAGATTCTGAAGGAATTAATCCAGTGGTTCAAGGGTTTCTCACACACTTCACATGATCCAACAGGAAGATTTGTAATTTGAAATTTATTAATAATAGAAACACTATGAATATGTATTTACAAAACTAAAACTTTCTTGAATTGAGATATAGAGTACTGGGATTCGAATTTAAATTCCTTAAATGAGTAAGTTAGATATAGCTGTAAACAAATTCTGTGGAAAATATCCAAAACTTGATAACCGCAAAATTACAGTTTTTCAATAAACGTGTTTGAAAATTTTTAAAAATATTTTGTGACACAAAATGTTTATTTAAAACATTATTAATAACCATTTGAGGGATTTTTAATTAAATAAACGCTTATTTATTTTTGGCAGTGCAAAGATTTGATGTTAAACAGTCCACTTCAAATGTTATCTCAAAAAGGGAAAAATTACGCTTATCAAGTTTTGGATATTTTCCACAGAATTAAACTTCTTCTCCCGAACAATTTCTGCACACAACAAAGCTTCAACATTTATTTAAAATATTCTAGATAATTTTTTAAAAAATTTTTAAAAGATTCTTCATCCTCAAATCATTTATTTTCTTTAATCCTAGTGAATTACTTAAACTTGAACAAAATTTGGGTCCTTTAAATATTACTACATTTACTTTTGTCCACGCCATAATAAAAAATTATAATTTTTATGTTTTTCAAGAATTTTAATAACGTTATAGTATTAATGAACCCAATTTCCTAGTGTGGTTGTGTGAAGTTCTTACTACAAACTTCCTTTTTCAGAACTTAACAACATTAAATTAGTTGATAATAAAATTTCGTTTACGATATCTGTGTTGTTAATAATCCATTAAGTTCTTAAAATTTATGAGTCAAAATTATATTAACTTTTCCCATCTAGTGCCTCTGGTTTTTAAACTGATTATTCAATAATAATTATGAGGAATTATATCAGAAAAATATAATTTCATATTTTGTATTAATATGTACAATAACCCTATAGTAATAATTTTGTCATTTTAATAGTTTTTCTAAGTCATTAACCATGATTACCAGTCTGACCACTTATTGTTGTGAATGATATCTTTATATTGTAAATGTTCTATTAAAATGTTCTATAAAACAATCAAAAAAGTTTTTAATAACTCTACAAACAATTTTCACTTTTTATTGCAGACTAATAAATAATTTTTTTTTTTTTGTTTATTTTGGAATGTTCAGAAGTTCAAGTTTATGAACTTGTTTTGTATTTATTTTGTATTCAAGTATTAGTAGTAGTAAGTCCTCAAAAAAAGTTTGCTAAATCGGGTTACTGATTCATAGTTTAAATGTCTAGCCATCTGTCGAGTTTTTGATTCTCACCTTAAATTGATTACTAAGCCAGACGATGAACAACAGATTAACTGGCAAATTGTCCAAAACACAGAAATACTTTGCCAATGTTTAAGCTTTACCAAAGTAGTTAAAAGCCAAACACATATACTATATTTACAATATAGTAAATCTAATAAAATAATTGATCAAAATTTAACTCTTAACCCAAAAGTATGCAATCATATAGAAATGCCGTTTGAAGAACAGAATTTTAATTTTCAAACTTATTACCTTTAATTTAAGTATCTCTTTACTTTCTTCTCCAGGACCTATATTAGTTCTGGTAAAACCAAAATACAGTAAATCTGATAAAATAATTAATCAAAATTGAACTTTTAACCTAAAAGTATGCAATCATATAAAAATGCTTTTTTGTGAACAGAATTTTAATTTTCGAACTTATTGACTTTAATTTTATGTGTCTCTTAAACTTGTCTACCATTAAATTAAAGTGTTAAAATAATCATTATTTTCTTCAGTTTTATATTTTTCAAAAAATAAATTTAATTTCTTTTTAATCATTATGAATTTGTTAAGACATTTTAATGACTATCCTACGTATTATGATGATAATTAAATTTTAACATTAAAACGAATCATTGGAAATTATATTCGTTTTCATAAAACTAAAAGTCTATTCAAAATTATTTTAAAAATTCTCATTTTGATGTCAAACTGAATTAATTTTCTTTAATGAATGATTATTTTACTATTCGGAGTAATATTATTACAGTGAAAACTGAAGTATTTAAAATTCTGTGTGATAATGTGCTATTTTTAGTGTCTATTAAAGTTTATAATTGAAAATTTAATTTTAAAGAAATGATTCAATTTTCTGGTTTTTTTTTTTTAAGTATTTTATGTAAACTTTAAGTTTAATTTGGAATTTAATTTGCAGATAGTAAATTATTCCATGTTTTTGTATAAATAATATAATCCCATGAAAAGAAAGTTTGCATATTGTAAGTGCTTTCAAGTAAACCTAATTAGTTGTGTTAAAAAGTTATTATGTCTCTTTGTAACAAGACTAATGAACTAGAAAAATCCCCAAAGGTAATTTTCTCCTGGAACCGATTGGGAGTCAAATTTATGGAACCACTTGCATAATCAACAAAGAAACTCTCTGAGTCCATGAATAGGAACAATTGACTGATAAAGCCCAAAACTTTTTTGGAAATTGTTAATCCAGCTATATTTTTAGAACAATTTAATAAGTGGTGAGTAAAAATGGAAGAAGTAAAAGTCAGCTTTCAACTATAGTGTCGTAATTGCTCAATCACGAAGTTTGATTATTAAATTAGAAGAATAGGTACAAGTGAAGATATACGTTTATTAGAATTAAGCCATTTTTGCCTTACGCCATCGCATTTCATATACAATAGGGAATTTAAAATCCAAAAAATGACAAAGCTTTAGTCTTATTAAGGATTCCTGTAAGATGCGAAAATGAGCTGAAATATTTTAAGAACTTAACTTAACTGTGCTACGTTCACAATCAACCCTATGATATGAGCACATTATAGTGTTTGGCATTCTACACTTAGATGATAACACCATACCAAACATAATACTATTACAGAATTGCAGACTATTTTTTGCAAATCTTGTCAGATCGATTTCTGTATACTAAGATACAGAGGCGTTTTAAAAAAAGGACCAAATTCATACAAAGAGTACATAAAGACCCAATCCGTCTTAAGTTTATATTTTATATAATAATCGGCTTATTCGGTCAGAAAATTCCCAGTCGTGGCTCAATTATTTGTTTACAAATATAAAAAATAATATGAGTGCGAAAATCGCTGGAATTTTGAGCGTTTCACAAAACTTGTTTATTGTAAATGTAGCATTTCCAATTTTTTATTTTTATTTTATTTTACAAACCAAACAAGGTCGTTACAAAAAAGTTTCTTAAATTTAACTTTGATTCTAGCTGGCTGGTGGCTAGAGCATATGCTACCTACAAAAATGTTAATAAAAATTGTTCAGAAAAGCTGCAAATAGGCTTGACAAACATTCCACAGTAAAAGTTAACTGTTTGATACTAAAACATTTGAATTTATATTAATTGTATATATATATATACTCGTATATATATACATGTGTTAATTATAATGAAAATATATTTTACACAAACAAATTTAAGACCACCAAATAAGTCTTGTAAAATTTAAAGCAATATAATTTTTTTAAATATATATATAAATATATAAGATATAGATATATATATATATTTACGCATTCATTAGCATTTTAATAATAAATTCTCATTTAAAAAACAAAAAATATTGAATGGAAATTTATTTTTAAAAAATTAACAAAAATGTTTCATTTCCGTTTCTATTATAATATTTTTCCATAAATACAAAAATATAAAAAAAAAAACAAAAACGAAAAAAAATAAAACGGAAAATGACAAAAATATACAAAGGATATTTTTAAGAATATAAATTATGTTGACAGCTATTAAAAAACGAACCCTCTATGTTTTTTAATTTTTTTTTTTTTTTTATCTTTTTTTATTTAATTTTTTTTATTTTTCTGGGGAACTCTGGAACGCATATCCGACACTGATAGTAATAAAAATACCGTCATGCACCTGATTTTTTATTTTCAACTTTTTTTTTTATGTTTTTCAATTTTATGAAAATCATTGTTATCCGGACTTCAAATATAAAATTAAAAAATATGTAACTAAATATTTTGTAATTAAATACAATATTCAACAATAACAGACAGTTAAGTTTAATAATAAACGATCCCATTCTATTTATACTCGTTTTCCTGATTCCATAAAAATGTCCTCTCATAAAAATGAAAGAAAATTAAATAATTTTAAATGTCTCCGATTGAAAACAATAAAGAAAAAAAAAAACGAAACAAAAAAAGAGAACAGGACAGGAACAAAACTTTATTGTCCTGTTTCAATTTACTACTGCAGTATACAATAATTTTGTAGTACCCACCCATTATCTTCTTCCAATACCTATCATACCACCTTTGTCATCAAATTTTCCAATTATTGTATTTTAACTCCAATTTACCTTTATTATGTTTTTTTTTACAATTGTACGATTGTAGTTTTAAGGGTATACTTAATTTGCAATAACGTTTGTGACGCTGTAGGGGAGACGAGGTATATTGAGAATCAAGTGTATGAGTTTTTTAAGAATCGAAAAGTCGGGTGTTGAATTTGAATAAGTTTTCTCTCCGATTTCGAGTAACTGACATTTAATTTATATTTCATTTTAGTACACTTTTATATGAAAACGAGGAAGATTGTAGTAGAGTAGACTGTGTCAACTCTGGGATACCCGTATGACCGTAACATAGACATTATATCATCCGGTTAATTACTTTTGGCAAAATTTTAAATACACAGCTTTATTAGATGTAGTGTAATGCTCACATAAAAGAAGGAGTTGTATGGCAGCTATTTAAAAAAATTTTGCAGAAACTTTGGTCATAACACTAAACTATTTTTGGAAAAATTTCAGAAACCCAGCTTCAATATGTATAAAGTAAAGCTAATATAAGGGAAGCAATTGTATGGCAGCTACTCGAACCCACTGCAGTAGGCGAATCAAATTTTGTAGAAACGATTTATGTTTCGGTTCTGATCCGATCCATACACTTGAGTCTATATCTACCGCTCTTTTTGTGCGTCACAAACGTAATGGCAGTTTAGTATACCCTTTTGACTAAGAGTCATACGGGTATATAAATTGACTTTGTCAACCACATTACCAACCGCTATTACAGGAAAAGCGTAATGTGAAATTTCTTTGAAAGATTTTTACTAACATACCTAATAATTTTTATAAAAGTCATATAATGTTTAATAATTACAATTTTTTGTTAATTATTTGTTAAATGTTTTTTATTTAAAATGAAGTAGTTCGTTATTGTGATAATATAAATAATCTGCAGCAAAATTTTTAAAAGATTCCAATATTTATTTCCAATATAAATACACACAAAATTTTATTTTCTATCAGACGTTCATTTTTTCCATTTTGAGTTTTGTAATACGTTTTCAGCAAGAACTAATCAATTCAATTCAAAACTTCCTATATGAAATTTAAAATCATACGGCTTAGGCTGTATACATGTGTATAGAAAGGCGGGCAGATCTAGTAAGTTTTGGCGAAACAATACCTAAAATTCGTATTATATTTTATATATAGTATTTAGTAAAATTCTGAATGTCTGAATACTTGTTTAATCCCTAGCTAGAAGTTAAGATTTGTTACCAACAACTGTATTGGTTTGCCAATTACAAAAGTTTCGAATATGTGCCATAAAGATTTTCTTTTTTCCTGTATTCTCATAGTCTAATAAAGCAGTTTACATCTGAAGCAGAGTGATGTTGTATGTCGATGACTTCTGTCTAAATGGTTTTTCCAATTCAAATTTCTTTTTCCAATTGGTTTTTCTAATTCGGGTTCATTAAGCTGTTATAAAACTGTGAAATTCTCATAAATAACTTAGACCACTGGAATTACGCTATCATAAACCACCTTGACCACTGGGTATCCCAGAATTAACATAACCTACTCTATTCATGTTTTAATTCTTTTAATTTCCCAGAATTGACAAAATCTGCTCTACTCTTTTTCCATTTCATTATGTTTTCCTTTTTGTATTATGATACACTAGGCAAATCAATTCCTACTTTCATTGTACTTTTTCTTTTACACGTCTTTGTACCTGTATTTTATTTTATTTTTTTTATTTTTCTTTCTTCTTTTTTATTGTAAGAATTTTCCTGTACGTTTGATCACGTGCTCAGACTTTAGACCTATTAAAATATAAAATAAAAAAAACACAATTTTATATGTAGACATAGACTGAAGACATGTCCTGTACTATAACTGTGTATAAATGTATGTGTACGTTTATAAAAATGAATGGACAATCAATGCAACTTTTAAATATTAATATTTTAGTATCCTTTTTAGTATATAGTTGCTATTGTTCCGTTAACGGTTTTATTATACCTTTGTAGAATTTTTTATAATACCATCAATACATTTACCTCTTTTTTTCTATATTAACTTCTATATATATATATATATATATATATATCAACCTTTAAATGGATATTTTCATTTTATATTATTATTATATTATTTTATATATATAGAATCAGTAGTACTAAAAATGTCCGATTTGTGTTGTTGAATACAAAATATTTCGACTTAAACATTTTATTACAAGTAAAAAAAATAATAATAAAAAATTCAAAAATAACTGTAAAGTAACAAAAAACAAAAAACAATAATAAAATTTACCGGAAAGGATCTTTTAGCTAGTATAAATACAATAAATACCTACTATTATATATACATACCGATAGTATACATATACATAAGATTGTCCATAAAAATTTTTTTTTTTAATACTGAATTTTTGTATAACTGTACTATCCCATTCTTCGCGTTTATTATTACGGTACTTCCTTTGTTAACTTACACTCTATTCGCACTATTTAAATGCGAAGAGCATAACAGTGGAACTTAAATGTTAACATGTACATATATATATAATATATATTTTAGTGTATATTACTCTAATATAACCCACTCTCCAATATTTCTTATGGTTTTTCCGCACACCCCGTAAAGGAATCAAGAGGGAGAAATATTTAACCATATTTAAAGTTATGTCGAATTGTAATGATTTGAAGGATAAAAGAAATATATATATGGAGTGTGGGGAGTGTGGAGTATTTTTTTGTAATATGGTTTTTCTAATGTTTACCTCACACTATATAGTTTTTATTTTGATTTTCATTATTGTTTTCTGTCTGTTTTTAGTGTTAAAGTATAAAATATTTACGAAAATTATTTCTAAAATGTTGCCTTTTTTCTTAATGTTAGCACTAAAAGTAAGTTTTTTTTTGTATTTCTGGGGATCCCTTTTTCCTTAAGTGTAATGATGGTATTTTCAAAAAAATACAATATAATTGTATTGAAGTGATTATAATAGAAAGGAAAGATTCTTGAATATAATCTGGTGTTTTTGTTATCACTTAAAAATAGTGTTAAGATTAAATTCTTTTAAATATATGTAATTTAGATAAGATATTTCAGGAATATAAGTGTATAGAGAGTATAACTACAAAGTAGGAAAAATTTTGATAAAATTATGAGTAGGTAAGTTAACAAATATCAAATCACAACACCTTTAGTCGTAGGTAAGTAAGTAGGATTATACTAAATAAAGTGGAAGTCAGAATGCAGCCGATTTTTATCTTAATGTCATAATTCACAATCCAAACAATGTTTTTCCAATTCTTCGGGCATAAAGTTTCCTTTTGGCAGTAAGAACCTATATACAAAATTTCAGATAAATTGGTTCAGTAGTTTTTTAGCTTCTAGTTAACTAATTTCAAGGTATTATATTTAGAATTCCCGTTTCAGAATTTTTACTAAATGCCATAATTCTGAATCCAATCAACATTTTTCCAATTCCCCAGGCATAAATTTTCTTTTTGGCACTAAGAACCTGTATACAAAATTTCAGAGAAATTGGTTCAGTAGTTTTTTATAAAAGACCACTTGACCTCCTCAGACGACTTATTATTAATCCTAATCTGTTTTATTTCGTACAATATTATCTAAAGTCAAACAAATTTCAAAACATTGTCTTAAAATAACAAAATTTCCTTCAAAAGGAATCTAAAAAAAAAACACTTAACTTTTATAATTATAACCATCCTCTCCTTCACCTCCTCCCCCTACTCCAAAAAAAAAAATACAACAAAGAAACAAAAAAGAAAATAAAAATTTTTAAAGCCCAAAAATAAATTCAAAAGGGGAGTTTGCTTAGAAATTTATTGGAGTTATTCCGAAAAAAAAAAAAAAAACAAAAAAAAACCTCATTCCAAAAACAAATTTAACTGAAATGAATGTGTTAAGGAATTACCATTTATAATGTTTAATAGGAAAGAGGTAGGGGTAAAAGGGATTTTAACTGCAGCAATAGTCGAATAATGGCAATAATAAAAACAAAAGTTCCAGTAAAAACCCACCTTAACTTTTTCGATTTTGTACACTATACTGAATGCGATACCATTCTACGAGTACAATACATACGTTTGAGTGGGTTGGAGTTCGGAGGGGGTTGGGAGATCGACATTAAAATTGTCGACAATACTAAAATATTGTGATTTGAAACAAAAACAAAATTAAAAATAAAAGTTAAATGGGAGTGTTATTTGAAGAAAATGATGATAGGGAGGAGGAAATATTTTTAATATATAATACTAACAATTGTAAATGAAAATGTGAAAAACAGCACAACAGGGGTTCGAATATAGAAATTGAATGTTGTACTAATAAGAGTTATTTTATTATTGCCAAAAAATATATCCAAAAACATATTTAACTTTTTTTTGTGGCAATTTTTCTGTTTTTTTTTTTTAGTCTGATGCCCCCTTTTGGATTTTCGTTTTTCTAGAATATCAGTCTGGGAAATTGAAAAAAAAACAGGATTTAAGATGAAAAATTTATACAGAAAGGAAAAATCTTTAGATTAAATATTTTCAGATTCAGTTTTTAAAACAAAAAAAAAAGTCTATTTTCACCCCTCTATATTTTCTTTTTAAGATTTAATTGGGTTTCTTAAGATGAATTTTGGAATTTTGTTACTTTTAGATGAATGTTGGTTATATTGTAATTTTCTATTTAAAAAGTGGTGGAGGTGGGGTGATTACTAACATATAAAGGAATTTAATTATATTTGAAAACATGCAATTTTTAGAAAATATTATTAAAATTTAAACGTTTCAGTTCGTGAGGGTATGGGGAAGTTCGTTTAAAATCAAATAAAATTTAAAGTTAAAACTAATGAAGGTGTGATAGCTTTGAATTAGATTGTCGTTTGTTTTTGTACTTTAAAAAATTTTAATAAAAATTTATAAGATTAAGGCACTTAGATGCATTTTAGAGCGATTTTATATTTATGTAAGTTTTTATAATTTTTGTCATGGAATTCTTTAAACTCAATTTTAAGGCACTTAGAAGCGTCTTAGAGCGATTCTAGCTTTAATTCGTGATCATTACTAAAATTTCCATGTAACCCAAATTTCGTTTTTTAAATTATGGTATTGCTAAACTTTAAAGTCAATTTTAAGGCACTTAGAAGCATTTTAGTGCGATTTTATATTTAATTAAGTTTCTATAATTTTTGTCATGGAATTCTTTAAACTCAATTTTAAGGCATTTAGAAGCGTCTTAGAGCGATTCTAGCTTTAATTCGTGATCATTACTAAAATTTCCATGTAACCCAAATTTCGTTTTTTAAATTATGGTCTTGCTAAACTTTAAAGTCAATTTTAAGGCACTTAGAAGCATATTAGAGCGATTTTATATTTAATTAAGTTTTTATAATTTTTGTCATGGAATTCTTTAAACTCAATTTTAAGGCATTTAGAAGCGTCTTAGAGCGATTCTAGCTTTAATTCGTGATCATTACTAAAATTTCCATGTAACCCAAATTTTGTTTTTTAAATTATGGTCTTGCTAAACTTTAAAGTCAATTTTAAGGCATTTAGATGCATTTTAGAGCGATTTTATATTTATGTAAGTTTTTATAATTTTTGTCATGGAATTCTTTAAACTCAATTTTAAGGCACTTAGAAGCGTCTTAGAGCGATTCTAGCTTTAATTCGTGATCATTACTAAAATTTCCATGTAACCCAAATTTCGTTTTTTAAATTATGGTCTTGCTAAACTTTAAAGTCAATTTTAAGGCACTTAGAAGCATATTAGAGCGATTTTATATTTAATTAAGTTTTTATAATTTTTGTCATGGAATTCTTTAAATTCAATTTTAAGGC
Organism: Dolichopus griseipennis; assembly: GCA_963082915.1. Classification (NCBI taxonomy): domain Eukaryota; kingdom Metazoa; phylum Arthropoda; class Insecta; order Diptera; family Dolichopodidae; genus Dolichopus; species Dolichopus griseipennis. Next base: position 59,237 of record CAUJBZ010000234.1, read on the forward strand.
ATTTAGAAGCGTCTTAGAGCGATTCTAGCTTTAATTCGTGATCATTACTAAAATTTCCATGTAACCCAAATTTTGTTTTTTAAATTATGGTCTTGCTAAACTTTAAAGTCAATTTTAAGGCACTTAGAAGCATTTTAGAGCGATTTTATATTAAATTAAGTTTTTATAATTTTTGTCATGGAATTCTTTAAACTCAATTTTAAGGCACTTAGAAGCGTCTTAGAGCGATTCTAGCTTTAATTCGTGATCATTACTAAAATTTCCATGTAACCCAAATTTCGTTTTTTAAATTATGGTATTGCTAAACTTTAAAGTCAATTTTAAGGCACTTAGAAGCATTTTAGAGCGATTTTATATTTAATTAAGTTTTTATAATTTTTGTCATGGAATTCTTTAAACTCAATTTTAAGGCACTTAGAAGCGTCTTAGAGCGATTCTAGCTTTAATTCGTGATCACTACTAAAATTTCCATGTAACCCAAATTTTGTTTTTTAAATTATAGTCTTGCTAAACTTTAAAGTCAATTTTAAGGCACTTAGAAGCATTTTAGAGCAATTTTATATTTGATAGTTTTTATAATTTTTGTCATATAATTCTTTAAACTCAATTTTAAGGCACTTAGAAGGGTCTTAGAGCGATTCTAGCTTTAATTCGTGATCACCCAAATTTTGTTATTTAAATTATGGTCTTGCTAAACTTTAAAGTCAATTTTAAGGCACTTAGAAGCATTTTAGAGCGATTTTATATTTAATTAAGTTTTTATAATTTTTGTCATGGAATTCTTTAAACTCAATTTTAAGGCACTTAGAAGCGTCTTAGAGCGATTCTAGCTTTAATTCGTGATCATTACTAAAATTTCCATGTAACCCAAATTTCGTTTTTTAAATTATGGTATTGCTAAACTTTAAAGTCAATTTTAAGGCACTTAGAAGCATTTTAGAGCGATTTTATATTTAATTAAGTTTTTATAATTTTTGTCATGGAATTCTTTAAACTCAATTTTAAGGCACTCTAAGAACCGTCTTAGAGCGATTCTAGCTTTAATTCGTGATCACTACTAAAATTTCCATGTAACCCAAATTTTGTTTTTTAAATTATGGTCTTGCTAAACTTTAAAGTCAATTTTAAGGCACATAGAAGCATTTTAGAGCGATTTTATATATAAGTAAGTTTTTATAATTTTTGTCATGGCATTCTTTAAACTCAATTTTAAGGCACTTAGAAGCGTCTTAGAGCGATTCTAGCTTTAATTCGTGATCATTACTAAAATTTCCATGTAACCCAAATTTCGTTTTTAAATTATGGTATTGCTAAACTTTAAAGTCAATTTTAAGGCACTTAGAAGCATTTTAGAGCGATTTTATATTTAATTAAGTTTTTATAATTTTTGTCATGGAATTCTTTAAACTCAATTTTAAGGCACTCTAAGAAGCGTCTTAGAGCGATTCTAGCTTTAATTCGTGATCACTACTAAAATTTCCATGTAACCCAAATTTTGTTTTTTAAATTATGGTCTTGCTAAACTTTAAAGTCAATTTTAAGGCACATAGAAGCATTTTAGAGCGATTTTATATATAATTAAGTTTTTATAATTTTTGTCATGGCATTCTTTAAACTCAATTTTAAGGCACTTAGAAGCGTCTTAGAGCGATTCTAGCTTTAATTCGTGATCATTACTAAAATTTCCATGTAACCCAAATTTTGTTTTTTAAATTATGGTCTTGCTAAACTTTAAAGTCAATTTTAAGGCACTTAGAAGCATTTTAGAGCAATTTTATATTTGATAGTTTTTATAATTTTTGTCATATAATTCTTTAAACTCAATTTTAAGGCACTTAGAAGGGTCTTAGAGCGATTCTAGCTTTAATTCGTGATCACCCAAATTTTGTTATTTAAATTATGGTCTTGCTAAACTTTAAAGTCAATTTTAAGGCACTTAGAAGCATTTAAGAGCGATTTTATATTTAATTAAGTTTTTATAATTTTTGTCATGGAATTCTTTAAACTCAATTTTAAGGCACTTAGAAGCGTCTTAGAGCGATTCTAGCTTTAATTCGTGATCATTACTAAAATTTCCATGTAACCCAAATTTCGTTTTTTAAATTATGGTATTGCTAAACTTTAAAGTCAATTTTAAGGCACTTAGAAGCATTTTAGAGCGATTTTATATTTAATTAAGTTTTTATAATTTTTGTCATGGAATTCTTTAAACTCAATTTTAAGGCACTCTAAGAACCGTCTTAGAGCGATTCTAGCTTTAATTCGTGATCACTACTAAAATTTCCATGTAACCCAAATTTTGTTTTTTAAATTATGGTCTTGCTAAACTTTAAAGTCAATTTTAAGGCACATAGAAGCATTTTAGAGCGATTTTATATATAAGTAAGTTTTTATAATTTTTGTCATGGCATTCTTTAAACTCAATTTTAAGGCACTTAGAAGCGTCTTAGAGCGATTCTAGCTTTAATTCGTGATCATTACTAAAATTTCCATGTAACCCAAATTTCGTTTTTTAAATTATGGTATTGCTAAACTTTAAAGTCAATTTTAAGGCACTTAGAAGCATTTTAGAGCGATTTTATATTTAATTAAGTTTTTATAATTTTTGTCATGGAATTCTTTAAACTCAATTTTAAGGCACTCTAAGAAGCGTCTTAGAGCGATTCTAGCTTTAATTCGTGATCACTACTAAAATTTCCATGTAACCCAAATTTTGTTTTTTAAATTATGGTCTTGCTAAACTTTAAAGTCAATTTTAAGGCACATAGAAGCATTTTAGAGCGATTTTATATATAATTAAGTTTTTATAATTTTTGTCATGGCATTCTTTAAACTCAATTTTAAGGCACTTAGAAGCGTCTTAGAGCGATTCTAGCTTTAATTCGTGATCATTACTAAAATTTCCATGTAACCCAAATTTTGTTTTTTAAATTATGGTCTTGCTAAACTTTAAAGTCAATTTTAAGGCACTTAGAAGCATTTTAGAGCAATTTTATATTTGATAGTTTTTATAATTTTTGTCATATAATTCTTTAAACTCAATTTTAAGGCACTTAGAAGGGTCTTAGAGCGATTCTAGCTTTAATTCGTGATCACCCAAATTTTGTTATTTAAATTATGGTCTTGCTAAACTTTAAAGTCAATTTTAAGGCACTTAGAAGCATTTAAGAGCGATTTTATATTAAATTAAGTTTTTATAATTTTTGTCATGGAATTCTTTAAACTCAATTTTAAGGCACTTAGAAGCGTCTTAGAGCGATTCTAGCTTTAATTCGTGATCATTACTAAAATTTCCATGTAACCCAAATTTCGTTTTTTAAATTATGGTATTGCTAAACTTTAAAGTCAATTTTAAGGCACTTAGAAGCATTTTAGAGCGATTTTATATTTAATTAAGTTTTTATAATTTTTGTCATGGAATTCTTTAAACTCAATTTTAAGGCACTCTAAGAAGCGTCTTAGAGCGATTCTAGCTTTAATTCGTGATCATTACTAAAATTTCCATGTAACCCAAATTTTGTTTTTTAAATTATGGTCTTGCTAAACTTTAAAGTCAATTTTAAGGCACATAGAAGCATTTTAGAGCGATTTTATATATAAGTAAGTTTTTATAATTTTTGTCATGGCATTCTTTAAACTCAATTTTAAGGCACTTAGAAGCGTCTTAGAGCGATTCTAGCTTTAATTCGTGATCATTACTAAAATTTCCATGTAACCCAAATTTTGTTTTTTAAATTATGGTCTTCCTAAACTTTAAAGTCAATTTTAAGGCACTTAGAAGCATTTTAGAGCGATTTTATATTTAATTAAGTTTTTATAATTTTTGTCATGGAATTCTTTAAACTCAATTTTAAGGCACTTAGAAGCGTCTTAGAGCGATTCTAGCTTTAATTCGTGATCATTACTAAAATTTCCATGTTACCCAAATTTCGTTTTTTAAATTATGGTCTTGCTAAACTTTAAAGTCAATTTTAAGGCACTTAGATGCATTTTAGAGCGATTTTATATTTATGTAAGTTTTTATAATTTTTGTCATGGAATTCTTTAAACTCAATTTTAAGGCACTTAGAAGCGTCTTAGAGCGATTCTAGCTTTAATTCGTGATCATTACTAAAATTTCCATGTAACCCAAATTTTGTTTTTTAAATTATGGTCTTGCTAAACTTTAAAGTCAATTTTAAGGCACTTAGAAGCATTTTAGAGCGATTTTATATTTAATTAAGTTTTTATAATTTTTGTCATGGAATTCTTTAAACTCAATTTTAAGGCACTTAGAAGCGTCTTAGAGCGATTCTAGCTTTAATTCGTGATCACTACTAAAATTTCCATGTAACCCAAATTTTGTTTTTTAAATTATGGTCTTGCTAAGCTTTAAAGTCAATTTTAAGGCACTTAGAAGCATTTTAGAGCGATTTTATATATAATTAAGTTTTTATAAATTTTTGTCATGGCATTCTTTAAACTCAATTTTAAGGCATTTAGAAGCGTCTTAGAGCGATTCTAGCTTTAATTCGTGATCATTACTAAAATTTCCATGTAACCCAAATTTTGTTTTTTAAATTATGGTCTTGCTAAACTTTAAAGTCAATTTTAAGGCATTTAGAAGCATTTATAGCGATTTTATATTTACATAAGTTTTTATAAGTGTTGTCATGGAATTCTTTAAACTCAATTTTAAGGCACTTAGAAGCGTCTTAGAGCGATTCTAGCTTTAATTCGTGATCATTACTAAAATTTCCATGTTACCCAAATTTCGTTTTTTAAATTATGGTCTTGCTAAACTTTAAAGTCAATTTTAAGGCACTTAGATGCATTTTAGAGCGATTTTATATTTATATAAATTTTATAATTTTTGTCATGGAATTCCTTAAACTCAATTTTAAGGCACTTAGAAGCGTCTTAGAGCGATTCTAGCTTTAATTCGTGATCATTACTAAAATTTCCATGTAACCCAAATTTTGTTTTTTAAATTATGGTCTTGCTAAACTTTAAAGTCAATTTTAAGGCACTTAGAAGCATTTTAGAGCGATTTTATATTTAATTAAATTTTTATAATTTTTGTCATGGAATTCTTTAAACTCAATTTTAAGGCACTTAGAAGCGTCTTAGAGCGATTCTAGCTTTAATTCGTGATCATTACTTAAATTTCCATGTAACCCAAATTTTGTTTTTTAAATTATGGTCTTGCTAAACTTTAAAGTCAATTTTAAGGCACTTAGAAGCATTTTAGAGCGATTTTATATTTGATTTAGTTTTTATAATTTTTGTCATGGAATTCTTTAAACTCAATTTTAAGGCACTTAGAAGCGTCTTAGAGCGATTCTAGCTTTAATTCGTGATCATTACTAAAATTTCAATGTAACCCAAATTTTGTTTTTTAAATTATGGTCTTGCTAAACTTTAAAGTCAATTTTAAGGCACTTAGAAGCATTTTAGAGCGATTTTATATTTAATTAAGTTTTTATAATTTTTGTCATGGAATTCTTTAAACTCAATTTTAAGGCACTTAGAAGCGTCTTAGAGCGATTTTAGCTTTAATTCGTGATCACTACTAAAATTTCCATGTAACCCAAATTTTGTTTTTTAAATTATGGTGTTGCTAAACTTTAAAGTCAATTTTAAGGCACTTAGAAGCATTTTAGAGCGATTTTATATATAATTAAGTTTTTATAATTTTTGTCATGGAATTCTTTAAACTCAATTTTAAGGCACTTAGAAGCGTCTTAGAGCGATTCTAGCTTTAATTCGTGATCATTACTAAAATTTCCATGTAACCCAAATTTTGTTTTTTAAATTATGGTCTTGCTAAACTTTAAAGTCAATTTTAAGGCATTTAGAAGCATTTTAGAGCGATTTTATATTTAATTAAGTTTTTATAATTTTTGTCATGGCATTCTTTAAACTCAATTTTAAGGCACTTAGAAGCGTCTTAGAGCGATTCTAGCTTTAATTCGTGATCATTACTAAAATTTCCATGTAACCCAAATTTCGTTTTTTAAATTATGGTCTTGCTAAACTTTAAAGTCAATTTTAAGGCACTTAGAACCATTTTAGAGCGATTTTATATTTAATTAAGTTTTTATAATTTTTGTCATGGCATTCTTTAAACTCAATTTTAAGGCACTTAGAAGCGTCTTAGAGCGATTCTAGCTTTAATTCGTGATCATTACTAAAATTTCCATGTAACCCAAATTTTGTTTTTTAAATTATGGTCTTGCTAAACTTTAAAGTCAATTTTAAGGCACTTAGAAGCATTTTAGAGCGATTTTATATTTAATTAAGTTTTTATAATTTTTGTCATGGAATTCTTTAAACTCAATTTTAAGGCACTTAGAAGCGTCTTAGAGCGATTCTAGCTTTAATTCGTGATCATTACTAAAATTTCCATGTAACCCAAATTTTGTTTTTTAAATTATGGTCTTGCTAAACTTTAAAGTCAATTTTAAGGCACTTAGAAGCATTTTAGAGCGATTTTATATATAATTAAGTTTTTATAATTTTTGTCATGGCATTCTTTAAACTCAATTTTAAGGCACTTAGAAGCGTCTTAGAGCGATTCTAGCTTTAATTCGTGATCATTACTAAAATTTCCATGTAACCCAAATTTCGTTTTTTAAATTATGGTCTTGCTAAACTTTAAAGTCAATTTTAAGGCACTTAGAAGCATATTAGAGCGATTTTATATTTATATAAGTTTTTATAATTTTTGTCATGGAATTCTTTAAACTCAATTTTAAGGCACTTAGAAGCGTCTTAGAGCGATTCTAGCTTTAATTCGTGATCACTACTAAAATTTCCATGTAACCCAAATTTTGTTTTTTAAATTATGGTCTTGCTAAACTTTAAAGTCAATTTTAAGGCACTTAGAAGCATTTTAGAGCGATTTTATATTTAATTAAATTTTTATAATTTTTGTCATGGAATTCTTTAAACTCAATTTTAAGGCACTTAGAAGCGTCTTAGAGCGATTCTAGCTTTAATTCGTGATCATTACTTAAATTTCCATGTAACCCAAATTTTGTTTTTTAAATTATGGTCTTGCTAAACTTTAAAGTCAATTTTAAGGCACTTAGAAGCATTTTAGAGCGATTTTATATTTGATTTAGTTTTTATAATTTTTGTCATGGAATTCTTTAAACTCAATTTTAAGGCACTTAGAAGCGTCTTAGAGCGATTCTAGCTTTAATTCGTGATCATTACTAAAATTTCAATGTAACCCAAATTTTGTTTTTTAAATTATGGTCTTGCTAAACTTTAAAGTCAATTTTAAGGCACTTAGAAGCATTTTAGAGCGATTTTATATTTAATTAAGTTTTTATAATTTTTGTCATGGAATTCTTTAAACTCAATTTTAAGGCACTTAGAAGCGTCTTAGAGCGATTTTAGCTTTAATTCGTGATCACTACTAAAATTTCCATGTAACCCAAATTTTGTTTTTTAAATTATGGTGTTGCTAAACTTTAAAGTCAATTTTAAGGCACTTAGAAGCATTTTAGAGCGATTTTATATATAATTAAGTTTTTATAATTTTTGTCATGGAATTCTTTAAACTCAATTTTAAGGCACTTAGAAGCGTCTTAGAGCGATTCTAGCTTTAATTCGTGATCATTACTAAAATTTCCATGTAACCCAAATTTTGTTTTTTAAATTATGGTCTTGCTAAACTTTAAAGTCAATTTTAAGGCATTTAGAAGCATTTTAGAGCGATTTTATATTTAATTAAGTTTTTATAATTTTTGTCATGGCATTCTTTAAACTCAATTTTAAGGCACTTAGAAGCGTCTTAGAGCGATTCTAGCTTTAATTCGTGATCATTACTAAAATTTCCATGTAACCCAAATTTCGTTTTTTAAATTATGGTCTTGCTAAACTTTAAAGTCAATTTTAAGGCACTTAGAACCATTTTAGAGCGATTTTATATTTAATTAAGTTTTTATAATTTTTGTCATGGCATTCTTTAAACTCAATTTTAAGGCACTTAGAAGCGTCTTAGAGCGATTCTAGCTTTAATTCGTGATCATTACTAAAATTTCCATGTAACCCAAATTTTGTTTTTTAAATTATGGTCTTGCTAAACTTTAAAGTCAATTTTAAGGCACTTAGAAGCATTTTAGAGCGATTTTATATTTAATTAAGTTTTTATAATTTTTGTCATGGAATTCTTTAAACTCAATTTTAAGGCACTTAGAAGCGTCTTAGAGCGATTCTAGCTTTAATTCGTGATCATTACTAAAATTTCCATGTAACCCAAATTTTGTTTTTTAAATTATGGTCTTGCTAAACTTTAAAGTCAATTTTAAGGCACTTAGAAGCATTTTAGAGCGATTTTATATATAATTAAGTTTTTATAATTTTTGTCATGGCATTCTTTAAACTCAATTTTAAGGCACTTAGAAGCGTCTTAGAGCGATTCTAGCTTTAATTCGTGATCATTACTAAAATTTCCATGTAACCCAAATTTCGTTTTTTAAATTATGGTCTTGCTAAACTTTAAAGTCAATTTTAAGGCACTTAGAAGCATATTAGAGCGATTTTATATTTATATAAGTTTTTATAATTTTTGTCATGGAATTCTTTAAACTCAATTTTAAGGCACTTAGAAGCGTCTTAGAGCGATTCTAGCTTTAATTCGTGATCACTACTAAAATTTCCATGTAACCCAAATTTTGTTTTTTAAATTATGGTCTTGCTAAACTTTAAAGTCAATTTTAAGGCACTTAGAAGCATTCTAGAGCGATTTTATATTAAATTAAGTTTTTATAATTTTTGTCATGGCATTCTTTAAACTCAATTTTAAGGCGCTTAGCAGCGTCTTAGAGCGATTCTAGCTTTAATTCGTGATCATTACTAAAATTTCCATGTAACCCAAATTTCGTTTTTTAAATTATGGTCTTGCTAAACTTTAAAGTCAATTTTAAGGCACTTAGAAGCATTTTAGAGCGATTTTATATTTAATTAAGTTTTTATAATTTTTGTCATGGAATTCTTTAAACTCAAATTTAAGGCACTTAGAAGCGTCTTAGAGCGATTCTAGCTTTAATTCGTGATCATTACTAAAATTTCCATGTAACCCAAATTTTGTTTTTTAAATTATGGTCTTGCTAAACTTTAAAGTCAATTTTAAGGCACTTAGAAGCATTTTAGAGCGATTTTATATTTAATTAAGTTTTTATAATTTTTGTCATGGAATTCTTTAAACTCAATTTTAAGGCACTTAGAAGCGTCTTAGAGCGATTCTAGCTTTAATTCGTGATCATTACTAAAATTTCCATGTAACCCAAATTTTGTTTTTTAAATTATGGTCTTGCTAAACTTTAAAGTCAATTTTAAGGCACTTAGAAGCATTTTAGAGCGATTTTATATTTATATAAGTTTTTATAATTTTTGTCATGGAATTCTTTAAACTCAATTTTAAGGCACTTAGAATCATTTTAGAGCGATTTTATATATATTTAAGTTTTTATAATTTTTGTCATGGAATTCTTTAAACTCAATTTTAAGGCACTTAGAAGCGTCTTAGAGCGATTCTAGCTTTAATTCGTGATCATTACTAAAATTTCCATGTAACCCAAATTTCGTTTTTTAAATTATGGTCTTGCTAAACTTTAAAGTCAATTTTAAGGCACTTAGAAGCATATTAGAGCGATTTTATATTTTATTAAGTTTTTATAGTTTTGTCATGGAATTCTTTAAACTCAATTTTAAGGCACTTAGAAGCGTCTTAGAGCGATTCTAGCTTTAATTCGTGATCACTACTAAAATTTCCATGTAACCCAAATTTTGTTTTTTAAATTATGGTCTTGCTAAACTTTAAAGTCAATTTTAAGGCACTTAGAAGCATTTTAGAGCGATTTTATATATAATTATGTTTTTATAATTTTTGTCATGGCATTCTTTAAACTCAATTTTAAGGCACTTAGAAGCGTCTTAGAGCGATTCTAGCTTTAATTCGTGATCACTACTAAAATTTCCATGTAACCCAAATTTTGTTTTTTAAATTATGGTCTTGCTAAACTTTAAAGTCAATTTTAAGGCACTTAGAAGCATTTTAGAGCGATTTTATTATTAATTAAGTTTTTATAATTTTTGTCATGGAATTCTTTAAACTCAATTTTAAGGCACTTAGAAGCGTCTTAGAGCGATTCTAGCTTTAATTCGTGATCATTACTAAAATTTCCATGTAACCCAAATTTCGTTTTTTAAATTATGGTCTTGCTAAACTTTAAAGTCAATTTTAAGGCACTTAGAAGCATTTTAGAGCGATTTTATATTTAATTAAGTTTTTATAATTTTTGTCATGGAATTCTTTAAACTCAATTTTAAGGCACTTTGAAGCGTCTTAGAGCGATTCTAGCTTTAATTCGTGATCACTACTAAAATTTCCATGTAACCCAAATTTTGTTTTTTAAATTATGGTCTTGCTAAACTTTAAAGTCAATTTTAAGGCACTTAGAAGCATTTTAGAGCGATTTTATATTTATGTAAGTTTTTTTAATTTTTGTCATGGAATTCTTTAAACTCAATTTTAAGGCACTTAGAAGCGTCTTAGAGCGATTCTAGCTTTAATTCGTGATCATTACTAAAATTTCCATGTAACCCAAATTTTGTTTTTTAAATTATGGTCTTGCTAAACTTTAAAGTCAATTTTAAGGCACTTAGAAGCATTTAGAGCGATTTTATATTTAATTAAGTTTTTATAATTTTTGTCATGGAATTCTTTAAACTCAATTTTAAGGCACTTAGAAGCGTCTTAGAGCGATTCTAGCTTTAATTCGTGATCATTACTAAAATTTCCATGTAACCCAAATTTTGTTTTTTAAATTATGGTCTTGCTAAACTTTAAAGTCAATTTTAAGGCACTTAGAAGCATTTTAGAGCGATTTTATATTTATTTAAGTTTTTATAATTTTTGTCATGGAATTCTTTAAACTCAATTTTAAGGCACTTAGAAGCGTCTTAGAGCGATTCTAGCTTTAATTCGTGATCATTACTAAAATTTCCATGTTACCCAAATTTCGTTTTTAAATTATGGTCTTGCTAAACTTTAAAGTAAAATTTAAGGCACTTAGAAGCATTTTAGTTCGATTTTATATTTAATTAAGTTTTTATAATTTTTGTCATGGCATTCTTTAAACTCAATTTTAAGGCACTTAGAAGCGTCTTAGAGCGATTCTAGCTTTAATTCGTGATCATTACTAAAATTTCCATGTAACCCAAATTTCGTTTTTTAAATTATGGTCTTGCTAAACTTTAAAGTCAATTTTAAGGCACTTAGAAGCATTTTAGAGCGATTTTATATTTAAGTTTTTATAATTTTTGTCATGGCATTCTTTAAACTCAATTTTAAGGCACTTAGAAGCGTCTTAGAGCGATTCTAATTTTTGTCATGGAATTCTTTAAACTCAATTTTAAGGCACTTAGAAGCGTCTTAGAGCGATTCTAGCTTTAATTCGTGATCATTACTAAAATTTCCATGTAACCCAAATTTCGTTTTTTAAATTATGGTCTTGCTAAACTTTAAAGTCAATTTTAAGGCACTTAGAAGCATTTTAGAGCGATTTTATATTTGATTTAGTTTTTATAATTTTTGTCATGGAATTCTTTAAACTCAATTTTAAGGCACTTAGAAGCGTCTTAGAGCGATTCTAGCTTTAATTCGTGATCATTACTAAAATTTCCATGTAACCCAAATTTTGTTTTTTAAATTATGGTCTTGCTAAACTTTAAAGTCAATTTTAAGGCACTTAGAAGCATTTTAGAGCGATTTTATATATAATTAAGTTTTTATAATTTTTGTCATGGCATTCTTTAAACTCAATTTTAAGGCACTTAGAAGCGTCTTAGAGCGATTCTAGCTTTAATTCGTGATCATTACTAAAATTTCCATGTAACCCAAATTTCGTTTTTTAAATTATGGTCTTGCTAAACTTTAAAGTCAATTTTAAGGCACTTAGAAGCATTTTAGAGCGATTTTATATTTAATTAAGTTTTTATAATTTTTGTCATGGAATTCTTTAAACTCAATTTTAAGGCACTTAGAAGCGTCTTAGAGCGATTCTAGCTTTAATTCGTGATCATTACTAAAATTTCCATGTAACCCAAATTTTGTTTTTTAAATTATGGTCTTGCTAAACTTTAAAGTCAATTTTAAGGCACTTAGAAGCATTTTAGAGCGATTTTATATATAATTAAGTTTTTATAATTTTTGTCATGGCATTCTTTAAACTCAATTTTAAGGCACTTAGAAGCGTCTTAGAGCGATTCTAGCTTTAATTCGTGATCATTACTAAAATTTCCATGTAACCCAAATTTCGTTTTTTAAATTATGGTCTTGCTAAACTTTAAAGTCAATTTGAAGGCACTTAGAAGCATATTAGAGCGATTTTATATTTAATTAAGTTTTTATAATTTTTGTCATGGAATTCTTTAAACTCAATTTTAAGGCACTTAGAAGCGTCTTAGAGCGATTCTAGCTTTAATTCGTGATCACTACTAAAATTTCCATGTAACCTAAATATTGTTTTTTAAATTATGGTCTTGCTAAACTTTAAAGTCAATTTTAAGGCACTTAGAAGCATTTTAGAGCGATTTTATATATAATTAAGTTTTTATAATTTTTGTCATGGCATTCTTTAAACTCAATTTTAAGGCACTTAGAAGCGTCTTAGAGCGATTCTAGCTTTAATTCGTGATCATTACTAAAATTTCCATGTAACCCAAATTTCGTTTTTTAAATTATGGTCTTGCTAAACTTTAAAGTCAATTTGAAGGCACTTAGAAGCATATTAGAGCGATTTTATATTTAATTAAGTTTTTATAATTTTTGTCATGGAATTCTTTAAACTCAATTTTAAGGCACTTAGAAGCGTCTTAGAGCGATTCTAGCTTTAATTCGTGATCACTACTAAAATTTCCATGTAACCTAAATATTGTTTTTTAAATTATGGTCTTGCTAAACTTTAAAGTCAATTTTAAGGCACTTAGAAGCATTTTAGAGCGATTTTATATATAATTAAGTTTTTATAATTTTTGTCATGGCATTCTTTAAACTCAATTTTAAGGCACTTAGAAGCGTCTTAGAGCGATTCTAGCTTTAATTCGTGATCATTACTAAAATTTCCATGTAACACAAATTTCGTTTTTTAAATTATGGTCTTGCTAAACTTTAAAGTCAATTTTAAGGCACTTAGAAGCATATTAGAGCGATTTTATATTTAATTAAGTTTTTATAATTTTTGTCATGGAATTCTTTAAACTCAATTTTAAGGCACTTAGAAGCGTCTTAGAGCGATTCTAGCTTTAATTCGTGGCCATTACTAAAATTTCCATGTAACCCAAATTTCGTTTTTTAAATTATGGTATTGCTAAACTTTAAAGTCAATTTTAAGGCACTTAGATGCATTTTGGAGCGATTTTATAGTTATGTAAGTTTTTATAATTTTTGTCATGGAATTCTTTAAACTCAATTTTAAGGCACTTAGAAGCGTCTTAGAGCGATTCTAGCTTTAATTCGTGATCATTACTAAAATTTCCATGTAACCCAAATTTCGTTTTTTAAATTATGGTCTTGCTAAACTTTAAAGTCAATTTTAAGGCACTTAGAAGCATTTTAGAGCGATTTTATATTTAATTAAGTTTTTATAATTTTTGTCATGGCATTCTTTAAACTCAATTTTAAGGCACTTAGAAGCGTCTTAGAGCGATTCTAGCTTTAATTCGTGATCATTACTAAAATTTCCATGTAACCCAAATTTCGTTTTTTAAATTATGGTCTTGCTAAACTTTAAAGTCAATTTTAAGGCACTTAGAAGCATATTAGAGCGATTTTATATTTAATTAAGTTTTTATAATTTTTGTCATGGAATTCTTTAAACTCAATTTTAAGGCACTTAGAAGCGTCTTAGAGCGATTCTAGCTTTAATTCTTGATCACTACTAAAATTTCCATGTAACCTAAATTTTGTTTTTTAAATTATGGTCTTGCTAAACTTTAAAGTCAATTTTAAGGCACTTAGAAGCATTTTAGAGCGATTTTATATTTAATTAAGTTTTTATAATTTTTGTCATGGAATTCTTTAAACTCAATTTTAAGGCACTTAGAAGCGTCTTAGAGCGATTCTAGCTTTAATTCGTGATCATTACTAAAATTTCCATGTAACCCAAATTTTGTTTTTTAAATTATGGTCTTGCTAAACTTTAAAGTCAATTTTAAGGCACTTAGAAGCATTTTAGAGCGATTTTATATTTAATTAAGTTTTTATAATTTTTGTCATGGCATTCTTTAAACTCAATTTTAAGGCACTTAGAAGCGTCTTAGAGCGATTCTAGCTTTAATTCGTGATCATTACTAAAATTTCCATGTAACCCAAATTTCGTTTTTTAAATTATGGTCTTGCTAAACTTTAAAGTCAATTTTAAGGCACTTAGAAGCATTTTAGAGCGATTTTATATTTAATTAAGTTTTTATAATTTTTGTCATGGAATTCTTTAAACTCAATTTTAAGGCACTTAGAAGCGTCTTAGAGCGATTCTAGCTTTAATTCGTGATCATTACTAAAATTTCCATGTAACCCAAATTTTGTTTTTTAAATTATGGTCTTGCTAAACTTTAAAGTCAATTTTAAGGCACTTAGAAGCATTTTAGAGCGATTTTATATATAATTAAGTTTTTATAATTTTTGTCATGGCATTCTTTAAACTCAATTTTAAGGCACTTAGAAGCGTCTTAGAGCGATTCTAGCTTTAATTCGTGATCATTACTAAAATTTCCATGTAACCCAAATTTCGTTTTTTAAATTATGGTCTTGCTAAACTTTAAAGTCAATTTTAAGGCACTTAGAAGCATATTAGAGCGATTTTATATTTATATAAGTTTTTATAATTTTTGTCATGGAATTCTTTAAACTCAATTTTAAGGCACTTAGAAGCGTCTTAGAGCGATTCTAGCTTTAATTCGTGATCACTACTAAAATTTCCATGTAACCCAAATTTTGTTTTTTAAATTATGGTCTTGCTAAACTTTAAAGTCAATTTTAAGGCACTTAGAAGCATTCTAGAGCGATTTTATATTAAATTAAGTTTTTATAATTTTTGTCATGGCATTCTTTAAACTCAATTTTAAGGCGCTTAGCAGCGTCTTAGAGCGATTCTAGCTTTAATTCGTGATCATTACTA
The DNA here is from genome assembly GCA_963082915.1 of Dolichopus griseipennis. Taxonomy (NCBI): domain Eukaryota; kingdom Metazoa; phylum Arthropoda; class Insecta; order Diptera; family Dolichopodidae; genus Dolichopus; species Dolichopus griseipennis. The sequence continues at coordinate 74,410 of CAUJBZ010000234.1, forward strand.
AAATTTCCATGTAACCCAAATTTCGTTTTTTAAATTATGGTCTTGCTAAACTTTAAAGTCAATTTTAAGGCACTTAGAAGCATTTTAGAGCGATTTTATATTTATGTAAGTTTTTATAATTTTTGTCATGGAATTCTTTAAACTCAAATTTAAGGCACTTAGAAGCGTCTTAGAGCGATTCTAGCTTTAATTCGTGATCATTACTAAAATTTCCATGAAACCCAAATTTTGTTTTTTAAATTATGGTCTTGCTAAACTTTAAAGTCAATTTTAAGGCACTTAGAAGCATTTTAGAGCGATTTTATATTTAATTAAGTTTTTATAATTTTTGTCATGGAATTCTTTAAACTCAATTTTAAGGCACTTAGAAGCGTCTTAGAGCGATTCTAGCTTTAATTCGTGATCATTACTAAAATTTCCATGTAACCCAAATTTTGTTTTTTAAATTATGGTCTTGCTAAACTTTAAAGTCAATTTTAAGGCACTTAGAAGCATTTTAGAGCGATTTTATATTTATATAAGTTTTTATAATTTTTGTCATGGAATTCTTTAAACTCAATTTTAAGGCACTTAGAATCATTTTAGAGCGATTTTATATATATTTAAGTTTTTATAATTTTTGTCATGGAATTCTTTAAACTCAATTTTAAGGCACTTAGAAGCGTCTTAGAGCGATTCTAGCTTTAATTCGTGATCATTACTAAAATTTCCATGTAACCCAAATTTCGTTTTTTAAATTATGGTCTTGCTAAACTTTAAAGTCAATTTTAAGGCACTTAGAAGCATATTAGAGCGATTTTATATTTAATTAAGTTTTTATAGTTTTGTCATGGAATTCTTTAAACTCAATTTTAAGGCACTTAGAAGCGTCTTAGAGCGATTCTAGCTTTAATTCGTGATCACTACTAAAATTTCCATGTAACCCAAATTTTGTTTTTTAAATTATGGTCTTGCTAAACTTTAAAGTCAATTTTAAGGCACTTAGAAGCATTTTAGAGCGATTTTATACATAATTATGTTTTTATAATTTTTGTCATGGCATTCTTTAAACTCAATTTTAAGGCACTTAGAAGCGTCTTAGAGCGATTCTAGCTTTAATTCGTGATCACTACTAAAATTTCCATGTAACCCAAATTTTGTTTTTTAAATTATGGTCTTGCTAAACTTTAAAGTCAATTTTAAGGCACTTAGAAGCATTTTAGAGCGATTTTATTATTAATGTTTTTATAATTTTTGTCATGGAATTCTTTAAACTCAATTTTAAGGCACTTAGAAGCGTCTTAGAGCGATTCTAGCTTTAATTCGTGATCATTACTAAAATTTCCATGTAACCCAAATTTCGTTTTTTAAATTATGGTCTTGCTAAACTTTAAAGTCAATTTTAAGGCACTTAGAAGCATTTTAGAGCGATTTTATATTTAATTAAGTTTTTATAATTTTTGTCATGGAATTCTTTAAACTCAATTTTAAGGCACTTAGAAGCGTCTTAGAGCGATTCTAGCTTTAATTCGTGATCACTACTAAAATTTCCATGTAACCCAAATTTTGTTTTTTAAATTATGGTCTTGCTAAACTTTAAAGTCAATTTTAAGGCACTTAGAAGCATTTTAGAGCGATTTTATATTTATGTAAGTTTTTATAATTTTTGTCATGGAATTCTTTAAACTCAATTTTAAGGCACTTAGAAGCGTCTTAGAGCGATTCTAGCTTTAATTCGTGATCATTACTAAAATTTCCATGTAACCCAAATTTTGTTTTTTAAATTATGGTCTTGCTAAACTTTAAAGTCAATTTTAAGGCACTTAGAAGCATTTAGAGCGATTTTATATTTAATTAAGTTTTTATAATTTTTGTCATGGAATTCTTTAAACTCAATTTTAAGGCACTTAGAAGCGTCTTAGAGCGATTCTAGCTTTAATTCGTGATCATTACTAAAATTTCCATGTAACCCAAATTTTGTTTTTTAAATTATGGTCTTGCTAAACTTTAAAGTCAATTTTAAGGCACTTAGAAGCATTTTAGAGCGATTTTATATTTATTTAAGTTTTTATAATTTTTGTCATGGAATTCTTTAAACTCAATTTTAAGGCACTTAGAAGCGTCTTAGAGCGATTCTAGCTTTAATTCGTGATCATTACTAAAATTTCCATGTTACCCAAATTTCGTTTTTTAAATTATGGTCTTGCTAAACTTTAAAGTAAAATTTAAGGCACTTAGAAGCATTTTAGTTCGATTTTATATTTAATTAAGTTTTTATAATTTTTGTCATGGCATTCTTTAAACTCAATTTTAAGGCACTTAGAAGCGTCTTAGAGCGATTCTAGCTTTAATTCGTGATCATTACTAAAATTTCCATGTAACCCAAATTTCGTTTTTTAAATTATGGTCTTGCTAAACTTTAAAGTCAATTTTAAGGCACTTAGAAGCATTTTAGAGCGATTTTATATTTAAGTTTTTATAATTTTTGTCATGGCATTCTTTAAACTCAATTTTAAGGCACTTAGAAGCGTCTTAGAGCGATTCTAATTTTTGTCATGGAATTCTTTAAACTCAATTTTAAGGCACTTAGAAGCGTCTTAGAGCGATTCTAGCTTTAATTCGTGATCATTACTAAAATTTCCATGTAACCCAAATTTCGTTTTTTAAATTATGGTCTTGCTAAACTTTAAAGTCAATTTTAAGGCACTTAGAAGCATTTTAGAGCGATTTTATATTTGATTTAGTTTTTATAATTTTTGTCATGGAATTCTTTAAACTCAATTTTAAGGCACTTAGAAGCGTCTTAGAGCGATTCTAGCTTTAATTCGTGATCATTACTAAAATTTCCATGTAACCCAAATTTTGTTTTTTAAATTATGGTCTTGCTAAACTTTAAAGTCAATTTTAAGGCACTTAGAAGCATTTTAGAGCGATTTTATATATAATTAAGTTTTTATAATTTTTGTCATGGCATTCTTTAAACTCAATTTTAAGGCACTTAGAAGCGTCTTAGAGCGATTCTAGCTTTAATTCGTGATCATTACTAAAATTTCCATGTAACCCAAATTTCGTTTTTTAAATTATGGTCTTGCTAAACTTTAAAGTCAATTTTAAGGCACTTAGAAGCATTTTAGAGCGATTTTATATTTAATTAAGTTTTTATAATTTTTGTCATGGAATTCTTTAAACTCAATTTTAAGGCACTTAGAAGCGTCTTAGAGCGATTCTAGCTTTAATTCGTGATCATTACTAAAATTTCCATGTAACCCAAATTTTGTTTTTTAAATTATGGTCTTGCTAAACTTTAAAGTCAATTTTAAGGCACTTAGAAGCATTTTAGAGCGATTTTATATATAATTAAGTTTTTATAATTTTTGTCATGGCATTCTTTAAACTCAATTTTAAGGCACTTAGAAGCGTCTTAGAGCGATTCTAGCTTTAATTCGTGATCATTACTAAAATTTCCATGTAACCCAAATTTCGTTTTTTAAATTATGGTCTTGCTAAACTTTAAAGTCAATTTGAAGGCACTTAGAAGCATATTAGAGCGATTTTATATTTAATTAAGTTTTTATAATTTTTGTCATGGAATTCTTTAAACTCAATTTTAAGGCACTTAGAAGCGTCTTAGAGCGATTCTAGCTTTAATTCGTGATCACTACTAAAATTTCCATGTAACCTAAATATTGTTTTTTAAATTATGGTCTTGCTAAACTTTAAAGTCAATTTTAAGGCACTTAGAAGCATTTTAGAGCGATTTTATATATAATTAAGTTTTTATAATTTTTGTCATGGCATTCTTTAAACTCAATTTTAAGGCACTTAGAAGCGTCTTAGAGCGATTCTAGCTTTAATTCGTGATCATTACTAAAATTTCCATGTAACACAAATTTCGTTTTTTAAATTATGGTCTTGCTAAACTTTAAAGTCAATTTTAAGGCACTTAGAAGCATATTAGAGCGATTTTATATTTAATTAAGTTTTTATAATTTTTGTCATGGAATTCTTTAAACTCAATTTTAAGGCACTTAGAAGCGTCTTAGAGCGATTCTAGCTTTAATTCGTGGCCATTACTAAAATTTCCATGTAACCCAAATTTCGTTTTTTAAATTATGGTATTGCTAAACTTTAAAGTCAATTTTAAGGCACTTAGATGCATTTTAGAGCGATTTTATAGTTATGTAAGTTTTTATAATTTTTGTCATGGAATTCTTTAAACTCAATTTTAAGGCACTTAGAAGCGTCTTAGAGCGATTCTAGCTTTAATTCGTGATCATTACTAAAATTTCCATGTAACCCAAATTTCGTTTTTTAAATTATGGTCTTGCTAAACTTTAAAGTCAATTTTAAGGCACTTAGAAGCATTTTAGAGCGATTTTATATTTAATTAAGTTTTTATAATTTTTGTCATGGCATTCTTTAAACTCAATTTTAAGGCACTTAGAAGCGTCTTAGAGCGATTCTAGCTTTAATTCGTGATCATTACTAAAATTTCCATGTAACCCAAATTTCGTTTTTTAAATTATGGTCTTGCTAAACTTTAAAGTCAATTTTAAGGCACTTAGAAGCATATTAGAGCGATTTTATATTTAATTAAGTTTTTATAATTTTTGTCATGGAATTCTTTAAACTCAATTTTAAGGCACTTAGAAGCGTCTTAGAGCGATTCTAGCTTTAATTCTTGATCACTACTAAAATTTCCATGTAACCTAAATTTTGTTTTTTAAATTATGGTCTTGCTAAACTTTAAAGTCAATTTTAAGGCACTTAGAAGCATTTTAGAGCGATTTTATATTTAATTAAGTTTTTATAATTTTTGTCATGGAATTCTTTAAACTCAATTTTAAGGCACTTAGAAGCGTCTTAGAGCGATTCTAGCTTTAATTCTTGATCACTACTAAAATTTCCATGTAACCTAAATTTTGTTTTTTAAATTATGGTCTTGCTAAACTTTAAAGTCAATTTTAAGGCACTTAGAAGCATTTTAGAGCGATTTTATATTTATATAAGTTTTTATAATTTTTGTCATGGAATTCTTTAAACTCAATTTTAAGGCACTTAGAAGCGTCTTAGAGCGATTCTAGCTTTAATTCGTGATCATTACTAAAATTTCCATGTAACCCAAATTTCGTTTTTTAAATTATGGTCTTGCTAAACTTTAAAGTCAATTTTAAGGCACTTAGAAGCATTTTAGAGCGATTTTATATTAAATAGTTTTTATAATTTTTGTCATGGAATTCTTTAAACTCAATTTTAAGGCACTTAGAAGCGTCTTAGAGCGATTCTAGCTTTAATTCGTGATCATTACTAAAATTTCCATGTAACCCAAATTTCGTTCTTTAAATTATGGTCTTGCTAAACTTTAAAGTCAATTTTAAGGCACTTAGAAGCATATTAGAGCGATTTTATATTTAATTAAGTTTTTATAATTTTTGTCATGGAATTCTTTAAACTCAATTTTAAGGCACTTAGAAGCGTCTTAGAGCGATTCTAGCTTTAATTCGTGATCACTACTAAAATTTCCATGTAACCTAAATTTTGTTTTTTAAATTATGGTCTTGCTAAACTTTAAAGTCAATTTTAAGGCACTTAGAAGCATTTTAGATCGATTTTATATATAATTAAGTTTTTATAATTTTTGTCATGGCATTCTTTAAACTCAATTTTAAGGCACTTAGAAGCGTCTTAGAGCGATTCTAGCTTTAATTCGTGATCATTACTAAAATTTCCATGTAACCCAAATTTCGTTTTTTAAATTATGGTCTTGCTAAACTTTAAAGTCAATTTTAAGGCACTTAGAAGCATATTAGAGCGATTTTATATTTAATTAAGTTTTTATAATTTTTGTCATGGAATTCTTTAAACTCAATTTTAAGGCACTTAGAAGCGTCTTAGAGCGATTCTAGCTTTAATTCGTGATCACTACTAAAATTTCCATGTAACCCAAATTTCGTTTTTTAAATTATGGTCTTGCTAAACTTTAAAGTCAATTTTAAGGCACTTAGAAGCATATTAGAGCGATTTTATATTTAATTAAGTTTTTATAATTTTTGTCATGGAATTCTTTAAACTCAATTTTAAGGCACTTAGAAGCGTCTTAGAGCGATTCTAGCTTTAATTCGTGATCACTACTAAAATTTCCATGTAACCTAAATTTTGTTTTTTAAATTATGGTCTTGCTAAACTTTAAAGTCAATTTTAAGGCACTTAGAAGCATTTTAGAGCGATTTTATATTAAGTTTTTATAATTTTTGTCATGGAATTCTTTAAACTCAATTTTAAGGCACTTAGAAGCGTCTTAGAGCGATTCTAGCTTTAATTCGTGATCACTACTAAAATTTCCATGTAACCCAAATTTTGTTTTTTAAATTATGGTCTTGCTAAACTTTAAAGTAAATTTTAAGGCACTTAGAAGCATTTTAGAGCGATTTTATATTTAATTAAGTTTTTATAATTTTTGTCATGGAATTCTTTAAACTCAATTTTAAGGCACTTAGAAGCGTCTTAGAGCGATTCTAGCTTTAATTCGTGATCACTACTAAAATTTCCATGTTACCCAAATTTCGTTTTTTAAATTATGGTCTTGCTAAACTTTAAAGTAAATTTTAAGGCACTTAGAAGCATTTTAGAGCGATTTTATATTTAATTAAGTTTTTATAATTTTTGTCATGGAATTCTTTAAACTCAATTTTAAGGCACTTAGAAGCGTCTTAGAGCGATTCTATCTTTAATTCGTGATCACTACTAAAATTTCCATGTTACCCAAATTTTGTTTTTTAAATTATGGTCTTGCTAAACTTTAAAGTCAATTTTAAGGCACTTAGAAGCATTTTAGAGCGATTTTATATATAATTAAGTTTTTATAATTTTTGTCATGGCATTCTTTAAACTCAATTTTAAGGCACTTAGAAGCGTCTTAGAGCGATTCTAGCTTTAATTCGTGATCATTACTAAAATTTCCATGTAACCCAAATTTCGTTTTTTAAATTATGGTCTTGCTAAACTTTAAAGTCAATTTTAAGGCACTTAGAAGCATATTAGAGCGATTTTATATTTAATTAAGTTTTTATAATTTTTGTCATGGAATTCTTTAAACTCAATTTTAAGGCACTTAGAAGCGTCTTAGAGCGATTCTAGCTTTAATTCGTGATCACTACTAAAATTTCCATGTAACCCAAATTTTGTTTTTTAAATTATGGTCTTGCTAAACTTTAAAGTCAATTTTAAGGCACTTAGAAGCATTTTAGAGCGATTTTATAATTAATTAAGTTTTTATAATTTTTGTCATGGAATTCTTTAAACTCAATTTTAAGGCACTTAGAAGCGTCTTAGAGCGATTCTAGCTTTAATTCGTGATCATTACTAAAATTTCCATGTAACCCAAATTTTGTTTTTTAAATTATGGTCTTGCTAAACTTTAAAGTCAATTTTAAGGCACTTAGAAGCATTTTAGAGCGATTTTATATTTAATTAAGTTTTTATAATTTTTGTCATGGAATTCTTTATACTCAATTTTAAGGCACTTAGAAGCGTCTTAGAGCGATTCTAGCTTTAATTCGTGATCATTACTAAAATTTCCATGTAACCCAAATTTCGTTTTTTAAATTATGGTCTTGCTAAACTTTAAAGTCAATTTTAAGGCACTTAGAAGCATTTTAGAGCGATTTTATATTAAATTAAGTTTTTATAATTTTTTTCATGGCATTCTTTAAACTCAATTTTAAGGCGCTTAGCAGCGTCTTAGAGCGATTCTAGCTTTAATTCGTGATCATTACTAAAATTTCCATGTAACCCAAATTTCGTTTTTTAAATTATGGTATTGCTAAACTTTAAAGTCAATTTTAAGGCACTTAGAAGCATTTTAGAGCGATTTTATATATAATTAAGTTTTTATAATTTTTGTCATGGAATTCTTTAAACTCAATTTTAAGGCACTTAGATGCGTCTTAGAGCGATTCTAGCTTTAATTCGTGATCACTACTAAAATTTCCATGTAACCCAAATTTTGTTTTTTAAATTATGGTATTGCTAAACTTTAAAGTCAATTTTAAGGCACTTAGAAGCTTTTTAGAGCGATTTTATATTTAATTAAGTTTTTATAATTTTTGTCATGGAATTCTTTAAACTCAATTTTAAGGCACTTAGAAGCGTCTTAGAGCGATTCTAGCTTTAATTCGTGATCATTACTAAAATTTCCATGTAACCCAAATTTTGTTTTTTAAATTATGGTCTTGCTAAACTTTAAAGTCAATTTTAAGGCACTTAGAAGCATTTTAGAGCGATTTTATATTTATATAAGTTTTTATAATTTTTGTCATGGAATTCTTTAAACTCAATTTTAAGGCACTTAGAAGCGTCTTAGAGCGATTCTAGCTTTAATTCGTGATCACTACTAAAATTTCCATGTAACCCAAATTTTGTTTTTTAAATTATGGTCTTGCTAAACTTTAAAGTCAATTTTAAGGCACTTAGAAGCATTTTAGAGCGATTTTATATTTGATTTAGTTTTTATAATTTTTGTCATGGAATTCTTTAAACTCAATTTTAAGGCACTTAGAAGCGTCTTAGAGCGATTCTAGCTTTAATTCGTGATCATTACTAAAATTTCCATGTAACCCAAATTTTGTTTTTTAAATTATGGTCTTGCTAAACTTTAAAGTCAATTTTAAGGCACTTAGAAGCATTTTAGAGCGATTTTATATTTAATTAAGTTTTTATAATTTTTGTCATGGAATTCTTTAAACTCAATTTTAAGGCACTTAGAAGCATCTTAGAGCGATTCTAGCTTTAATTCGTGATCACTACTAAAATTTCCATGTAACCCAAATTTTGTTTTTTAAATTATGGTCTTGCTAAACTTTAAAGTCAATTTTAAGGCACTTAGAAGCATTTTAGAGCGATTTTATATTTGATTTAGTTTTTATAATTTTTGTCATGGAATTCTTTAAACTCAATTTTAAGGCACTTAGAAGCGTCTTAGAGCGATTCTAGCTTTAATTCGTGATCATTACTAAAATTTCCATGTAACCCAAATTTTGTTTTTTAAATTATGGTCTTGCTAAACTTTAAAGTCAATTTTAAGGCACTTAGAAGCATTTTAGAGCGATTTTATATTTAATTAAGTTTTTATAATTTTTGTCATGGCATTCTTTAAACTCAATTTTAAGGCACTTAGAAGCGTCTTAGAGCGATTCTAGCTTTAATTCGTGATCATTACTAAAATTTCCATGTAACCCAAATTTCGTTTTTTAAATTATGGTCTTGCTAAACTTTAAAGTCAATTTTAAGGCACTTAGAAGCATATTAGAGCGATTTTATATTTAATTAAGTTTTTATAATTTTTGTCATGGAATTCTTTAAACTCAATTTTAAGGCACTTAGAAGCGTCTTAGAGCGATTCTAGCTTTAATTCGTGATCATTACTAAAATTTCCATGTAACCCAAATTTTGTTTTTTAAATTATGGTCTTGCTAAACTTTAAAGTCAATTTTAAGGCACTTAGAAGCATTTTAGAGCGATTTTATATTTGATTTAGTTTTTATAATTTTTGTCATGGAATTCTTTAAACTCAATTTTAAGGCACTTAGAAGCGTCTTAGAGCGATTCTAGCTTTAATTCGTGATCATTACTAAAATCTCCATGTAACCCAAATTTCGTTTTTTAAATTATGGTCTTGCTAAACTTTAAAGTCAATTTTAAGGCACTTAGAAGCATTTTAGAGCGATTTTATATATAATTAAGTTTTTATAATTTTTGTCATGGAATTCTTTAAACTCAATTTTAAGGCACTTAGAAGCATCTTAGAGCGATTCTAGCTTTAATTCGTGATCACTACTAAAATTTCCATGTAACCCAAATTTTGTTTTTTAAATTATGGTCTTGCTAAACTTTAAAGTCAATTTTAAGGCACTTAGAAGCATTTTAGAGCGATTTTATATTTGATTTAGTTTTTATAATTTTTGTCATGGAATTCTTTAAACTCAATTTTAAGGCACTTAGAAGCGTCTTAGAGCGATTCTAGCTTTAATTCGTGATCATTACTAAAATTTCCATGTAACCCAAATTTTGTTTTTTAAATTATGGTCTTGCTAAACTTTAAAGTCAATTTTAAGGCACTTAGAAGCATTTTAGAGCGATTTTATATATAATTAAGTTTTTATAATTTTTGTCATGGCATTCTTTAAACTCAATTTTAAGGCACTTAGAAGCGTCTTAGAGCGATTCTAGCTTTAATTCGTGTTCATTACTAAAATTTCCATGTAACCCAAATTTCGTTTTTTAAATTATGGTCTTGCTAAACTTTAAAGTCAATTTTAAGGCACTTAGAAGCATATTAGAGCGATTTTATATTTAATTAAGTTTTTATAATTTTTGTCATGGAATTCTTTAAACTCAATTTTAAGGCACTTAGAAGCGTCTTAGAGCGATTCTAGCTTTAATTCGTGATCACTACTAAAATTTCCATGTAACCCAAATTTTGTTTTTTAAATTATGGTCTTGCTAAACTTTAAAGTCAATTTTAAGGCACTTAGAAGCATTTTAGAGCGATTTTATATTTGATTTAGTTTTTATAATTTTTGTCATGGAATTCTTTAAACTCAATTTTAAGGCACTTAGAAGCGTCTTAGAGCGATTCTAGCTTTAATTCGTGATCATTACTAAAATTTCCATGTAACCCAAATTTTGTTTTTTAAATTATGGTCTTGCTAAACTTTAAAGTCAATTTTAAGGCACTTAGAAGCATTTTAGAGCGATTTTATATTTAATTAAGTTTTTATAATTTTTGTCATGGCATTCTTTAAACTCAATTTTAAGGCACTTAGAAGCGTCTTAGAGCGATTCTAGCTTTAATTCGTGATCATTACTAAAATTTCCATGTAACCCAAATTTCGTTTTTTAAATTATGGTCTTGCTAAACTTTAAAGTCAATTTTAAGGCACTTAGAAGCATATTAGAGCGATTTTATATTTAATTAAGTTTTTATAATTTTTGTCATGGAATTCTTTAAACTCAATTTTAAGGCACTTAGAAGCGTCTTAGAGCGATTCTAGCTTTAATTCGTGATCATTACTAAAATTTCCATGTAACCCAAATTTTGTTTTTTAAATTATGGTCTTGCTAAACTTTAAAGTCAATTTTAAGGCACTTAGAAGCATTTTAGAGCGATTTTATATTTGATTTAGTTTTTATAATTTTTGTCATGGAATTCTTTAAACTCAATTTTAAGGCACTTAGAAGCGTCTTAGAGCGATTCTAGCTTTAATTCGTGATCATTACTAAAATCTCCATGTAACCCAAATTTCGTTTTTTAAATTATGGTCTTGCTAAACTTTAAAGTCAATTTTAAGGCACTTAGAAGCATTTTAGAGCGATTTTATATATAATTAAGTTTTTATAATTTTTGTCATGGAATTCTTTAAACTCAATTTTAAGGCACTTAGAAGCATCTTAGAGCGATTCTAGCTTTAATTCGTGATCACTACTAAAATTTCCATGTAACCCAAATTTTGTTTTTTAAATTATGGTCTTGCTAAACTTTAAAGTCAATTTTAAGGCACTTAGAAGCATTTTAGAGCGATTTTATATTTGATTTAGTTTTTATAATTTTTGTCATGGAATTCTTTAAACTCAATTTTAAGGCACTTAGAAGCGTCTTAGAGCGATTCTAGCTTTAATTCGTGATCATTACTAAAATTTCCATGTAACCCAAATTTTGTTTTTTAAATTATGGTCTTGCTAAACTTTAAAGTCAATTTTAAGGCACTTAGAAGCATTTTAGAGCGATTTTATATATAATTAAGTTTTTATAATTTTTGTCATGGCATTCTTTAAACTCAATTTTAAGGCACTTAGAAGCGTCTTAGAGCGATTCTAGCTTTAATTCGTGTTCATTACTAAAATTTCCATGTAACCCAAATTTCGTTTTTTAAATTATGGTCTTGCTAAACTTTAAAGTCAATTTTAAGGCACTTAGAAGCATATTAGAGCGATTTTATATTTAATTAAGTTTTTATAATTTTTGTCATGGAATTCTTTAAACTCAATTTTAAGGCACTTAGAAGCGTCTTAGAGCGATTCTAGCTTTAATTCGTGATCACTACTAAAATTTCCATGTAACCCAAATTTTGTTTTTTAAATTATGGTCTTGCTAAACTTTAAAGTCAATTTTAAGGCACTTAGAAGCATTTTAGAGCGATTTTATATTTAATTAAGTTTTTATAATTTTTGTCATGGCATTCTTTAAACTCAATTTTAAGGCACTTAGAAGCGTCTTAGAGCGATTCTAGCTTTAATTCGTGATCATTACTAAAATTTCCATGTAACCCAAATTTCGTTTTTTAAATTATGGTCTTGCTAAACTTTAAAGTCAATTTTAAGGCACTTAGAAGCATATTAGAGCGATTTTATATTTAATTAAGTTTTTATAATTTTTGTCATGGAATTCTTTAAACTCAATTTTAAGGCACTTAGAAGCGTCTTAGAGCGATTCTAGCTTTAATTCGTGATCATTACTAAAATTTCCATGTAACCCAAATTTCGTTTTTTAAATTATGGTATTGCTAAACTTTAAAGTCAATTTTAAGGCACTTAGAAGCATTTTAGAGCGATTTTATATATAATTAAGTTTTTATAATTTTTGTCATGGCATTCTTTAAACTCAATTTTAAGGCACTTAGAAGCGTCTTAGAGCGATTCTAGCTTTAATTCGTGATCATTACTAAAATTTCCATGTAACCCAAATTTCGTTTTTTAAATTATGGTCTTGCTAAACTTTAAAGTCAATTTTAAGGCACTTAGAAGCATATTAGAGCGATTTTATATTTAATTAAGTTTTTATAATTTTTGTCATGGAATTCTTTAAACTCAATTTTAAGGCACTTAGAAGCGTCTTAGAGCGATTCTAGCTTTAATTCGTGATCACTACTAAAATTTCCATGTAACCTAAATTTTGTTTTTTAAATTATGGTCTTGCTAAACTTTAAAGTCAATTTTAAGGCACTTAGAAGCATTTTAGAGCGATTTTATATTTAATTAAGTTGTTATAATTTTTGTCATGGCATTCTTTAAACTCAATTTTAAGGCACTTAGAAGCGTCTTAGAGCGATTCTAGCTTTAATTCGTGATCATTACTAAAATTTCCATGTAACCCAAATTTCGTTTTTTAAATTATGGTCTTGCTAAACTTTAAAGTCAATTTTAAGGCACTTAGAAGCATATTAGAGCGATTTTATATTTAATTAAGTTTTTATAATTTTTGTCATGGAATTCTTTAAACTCAATTTTAAGGCACTTAGAAGCGTCTTAGAGCGATTCTAGCTTTAATTCGTGATCACTACTAAAATTTCCATGTAACCCAAATTTTGTTTTTTAAATTATGGTCTTGCTAAACTTTAAAGTCAATTTTAAGGCACTTAGAAGCATTTTAGAGCGATTTTATATTTAATTAAGTTTTTATAATTTTTGTCATGGAATTCTTTAAACTCAATTTTAAGGCACTTAGAAGCGTCTTAGAGCGATTCTAGCTTTAATTCGTGATCATTACTAAAATTTCCATGTAACCCAAATTTTGTTTTTTAAATTATGGTCTTGCTAAACTTTAAAGTCAATTTTAAGGCACTTAGAAGCATTTTAGAGCGATTTTATATTTATATAAGTTTTTATAATTTTTGTCATGGAATTCTTTAAACTCAATTTTAAGGCACTTAGAAGCGTCTTAGAGCGATTCTAGCTTTAATTCGTGATCATTACTAAAATTTCCATGTAACCCAAATTTCGTTTTTTAAATTATGGTCTTGCTAAACTTTAAAGTCAATTTTAAGGCACTTAGAAGCATATTAGAGCGATTTTATATTTAATTAACTTTTTATAATTTTTGTCATGGAATTCTTTAAACTCAATTTTAAGGCACTTAGAAGCGTCTTAGAGCGATTCTAGCTTTAATTCGTGATCACTACTAAAATTTCCATGTAACCTAAATTTTGTTTTTTAAATTATGGTCTTGCTAAACTTTAAAGTCAATTTTAAGGCACTTAGAAGCATTTTAGAGCGATTTTATATTTGATTAAGTTTTTATAATTTTTGTCATGGCATTTTTTAAACTCAATTTTAAGGCACTTAGAAGCGTCTTAGAGCGATTCTAGCTTTAATTCGTGATCATTACTAAAATTTCCATGTAACCCAAATTTCGTTTTTCAAATTATGGTCTTGCTAAACTTTAAAGTCAATTTTAAGGCACTTAGAAGCATATTAGAGCGATTTTATATTTAATTAAGTTTTTATAATTTTTGTCATGGAATTCTTTAAACTCAATTTTAAGGCACTTAGAAGCGTCTTAGAGCGATTCTAGCTTTAATTCGTGATCATTACTAAAATTTCCATGTAACCCAAATTTCGTTTTTTAAATTATGGTATTGCTAAACTTTAAAGTCAATTTTAAGGCACTTAGAAGCATTTTAGAGCGATTTTATATATAATTAAGTTTTTATAATTTTTGTCATGGCATTCTTTAAACTCAATTTTAAGGCACTTAGAAGCGTCTTAGAGCGATTCTAGCTTTAATTCGTGATCATTACTAAAATTTCCATGTAACCCAAATTTCGTTTTTTAAATTATGGTCTTGCTAAACTTTAAAGTCAATTTTAAGGCACTTAGAAGCATATTAGAGCGATTTTATATTTAATTAAGTTTTTATAATTTTTGTCATGGAATTCTTTAAACTCAATTTTAAGGCACTTAGAAGCGTCTTAGAGCGATTCTAGCTTTAATTCGTGATCACTACTAAAATTTCCATGTAACCTAAATTTTGTTTTTTAAATTATGGTCTTGCTAAACTTTAAAGTCAATTTTAAGGCACTTAGAAGCATTTTAGAGCGATTTTATATTTAATTAAGTTTTTATAATTTTTGTCATGGCATTCTTTAAACTCAATTTTAAGGCACTTAGAAGCGTCTTAGAGCGATTCTAGCTTTAATTCGTGATCATTACTAAAATTTCCATGTAACCCAAATTTCGTTTTTTAAATTATGGTCTTGCTAAACTTTAAAGTCAATTTTAAGGCACTTAGAAGCATATTAGAGCGATTTTATATTTAATTAAGTTTTTATAATTTTTGTCATGGAATTCTTTAAACTCAATTTTAAGGCACTTAGAAGCGTCTTAGAGCGATTCTAGCTTTAATTCGTGATCATTACTAAAATTTCCATGTAACCCAAATTTCGTTTTTTAAATTATGGTATTGCTAAACTTTAAAGTCAATTTTAAGGCACTTAGAAGCATTTTAGAGCGATTTTATATATAATTAAGTTTTTATAATTTTTGTCATGGAATTCTTTAAACTCAATTTTAAGGCACTTAGAAGCGTCTTAGAGCGATTCTAGCTTTAATTCGTGATCATTACTAAAATTTCCATGTAACCCAAATTTCGTTTTTTAAATTATGGTCTTGCTAAACTTTAAAGTCACTTTTAAGGCACTTAGAAGCATTTTAGAGCGATTTTATATTTATGTAAGTTTTTATAATTTTTGTCATGGAATTCTTTAAACTCAATTTTAAGGCACTTAGAAGCGTCTTAGAGCGATTCTAGCTTTAATTCGTGATCATTACTAAAATTTCCATGTAACCCAAATTTCGTTTTTTAAATTATGGTCTTGCTAAACTTTAAAGTCAATTTTAAGGCACTTAGAAGCATATTAGAGCGATTTTATATTTAATTAAGTTTTTATAATTTTTGTCATGGAATTCTTTAAACTCAATTTTAAGGCACTTAGAAGCGTCTTAGAGCGATTCTAGCTTTAATTCGTGATCATTACTAAAATTTCCATGTAACCCAAATTTCGTTTTTTAAATTATGGTCTTGCTAAACTTTAAAGTCACTTTTAAGGCACTTAGAAGCGTCTTAGAGCGATTCTAGCTTTAATTCGTGATCATTACTAAAATTTCCATGTAACCCAAATTTCGTTTTTTAAATTATGGTATTGCTAAACTTTAAAGTCAATTTTAAGGCACTTAGAAGCATTTTAGAGCGATTTTATATATAATTAAGTTTTTATAATTTTTGTCATGGCATTCTTTAAACTCAATTTTAAGGCCCTTAGAAGCGTCTTAGAGCGATTCTAGCTTTAATTCGTGATCATTACTAAAATTTCCATGTAACCCAAATTTCGTTTTTTAAATTATGGTCTTGCTAAACTTTAAAGTCAATTTTAAGGCACTTAGAAGCATATTAGAGCGATTTTATATTTAATTAAGTTTTTATAATTTTTGTCATGGAATTCTTTAAACTCAATTTTAAGGCACTTAGAAGCGTCTTAGAGCGATTCTAGCTTTAATTCGTGATCACTACTAAAATTTCCATGTAACCTAAATTTTGTTTTTTAAATTATGGTCTTGCTAAACTTTAAAGTCAATTTTAAGGCACTTAGAAGCATTTTAGAGCGATTTTATATTTAATTAAGTTTTTATAATTTTTGTCATGGCATTCTTTAAACTCAATTTTAAGGCACTTAGAAGCGTCTTAGAGCGATTCTAGCTTTAATTCGTGATCATTACTAAAATTTCCATGTAACCCAAATTTCGTTTTTTAAATTATGGTCTTGCTAAACTTTAAAGTCAATTTTAAGGCACTTAGAAGCATATTAGAGCGATTTTATATTTAATTAAGTTTTTATAATTTTTGTCATGGAATTCTTTAAACTCAATTTTAAGGCACTTAGAAGCGTCTTAGAGCGATTCTAGCTTTAATTCGTGATCATTACTAAAATTTCCATGTAACCCAAATTTCGTTTTTTAAATTATGGTATTGCTAAACTTTAAAGTCAATTTTAAGGCACTTAGAAGCATTTTAGAGCGATTTTATATATAATTAAGTTTTTATAATTTTTGTCATGGAATTCTTTAAACTCAATTTTAAGGCACTTAGAAGCGTCTTAGAGCGATTCTAGCTTTAATTCGTGATCATTACTAAAATTTCCATGTAACCCAAATTTCGTTTTTTAAATTATGGTCTTGCTAAACTTTAAAGTCACTTTTAAGGCACTTAGAAGCATTTTAGAGCGATTTTATATTTATGTAAGTTTTTATAATTTTTGTCATGGAATTCTTTAAACTCAATTTTAAGGCACTTAGAAGCGTCTTAGAGCGATTCTAGCTTTAATTCGTGATCATTACTAAAATTTCCATGTAACCCAAATTTCGTTTTTTAAATTATGGTCTTGCTAAACTTTAAAGTCAATTTTAAGGCACTTAGAAGCATATTAGAGCGATTTTATATTTAATTAAGTTTTTATAATTTTTGTCATGGAATTCTTTAAACTCAATTTTAAGGCACTTAGAAGCGTCTTAGAGCGATTCTAGCTTTAATTCGTGATCATTACTAAAATTTCCATGTAACCCAAATTTCGTTTTTTAAATTATGGTCTTGCTAAACTTTAAAGTCACCTTTAAGGCACTTAGAAGCATTTTAGAGCGATTTTATATTTATGTAAGTTTTTATAATTTTTGTCATGGAATTCTTTTTTAACTCAATTAACTTAACTCAATTTTAAGGCACTTAGAAGCGTCTTAGAGCGATTCTAGCTTTAATTCGTGATCACTACTAAAATTTCCATGTAACCCAAATTTTGTTTTTTAAATTATGGTCTTGCTAAACTTTAAAGTCAATTTTAAGGCACTTAGAAGCATTTTAGAGCGATTTTATATTTGATTTAGTTATTATAATTTTTGTCATGGAATTCTTTAAACTCAATTTTAAGGCACTTAGAAGCGTCTTAGAGCGATTCTAGCTTTAATTCGTGATCATTACTAAAATTTCCATGTAACCCAAATTTTGTTTTTTAAATTATGGTCTTGCTAAACTTTAAAGTCAATTTTAAGGCACTTAGAAGCATTTTAGAGCGATTTTATATATAATTAAGTTTTTATAATTTTTGTCATGGCATTCTTTAAACTCAATTTTAAGGCACTTAGAAGCGTCTTAGAGCGATTCTAGCTTTAATTCGTGATCATTACTAAAATTTCCATGTAACCCAAATTTCGTTTTTTAAATTATGGTCTTGCTAAACTTTAAAGTCAATTTTAAGGCACTTAGAAGCATATTAGAGCGATTCTAGCTTTAATTCGTGATCACTACTAAAATTTCCATGCAACCCAAATTTTGTTTTTTAAATTATGGTCTTGCTAAACTTTAAAGTCAATTTTAAGGCACTTAGAAGCATTTTAGAGCGACTTTATATATAATTAAGTTTTTATAATTTTTGTCATGGCATTCTTTAAACTCAATTTTAAGGCACTTAGAAGCGTCTTAGAGCGATTCTAGCTTTAATTCGTGATCATTACTAAAATTTCCATGTAACCCAAATTTCGTTTTTTAAATTATGGTCTTGCTAAACTTTAAAGTCAATTTTAAGGCACTTAGAAGCATTTTAGAGCGTTTTTATATTTGATTTAGTTTTTATAATTTTTGTCATGGAATTCTTTAAACTCAATTTTAAGGCACTTAGAAGCGTCTTAGAGCGATTCTAGCTTTAATTCGTGATCATTACTAAAATTTCCATGTAACCCAAATTTTGTTTTTTAAATTATGGTCTTGCTAAACTTTAAAGTCAATTTTAAGGCACTTAGAAGCATTTTAGAGCGATTTTATATATAATTAAGTTTTTATAATTTTTGTCATGGCATTCTTTAAACTCAATTTTAAGGCACTTAGAAGCGTCTTAGAGCGATTCTAGCTTTAATTCGTGATCATTACTAAAATTTCCATGTAACCCAAATTTCGTTTTTTAAATTATGGTCTTGCTAAACTTTAAAGTCAATTTTAAGGCACTTAGAAGCATATTAGAGCGATTTTATATTTAATTAAGTTTTTATAATTTTTGTCATGGAATTCTTTAAACTCAATTTTAAGGCACTTAGAAGCGTCTTAGAGCGATTCTAGCTTTAATTCGTGATCATTACTAAAATTTCCATGTAACCCAAATTTTGTTTTTTAAATTATGGTCTTGCTAAACTTTAAAGTCAATTTTAAGGCACTTAGAAGCATTTTAGAGCGATTTTATATTTATGTAAGTTTTTATAATTTTTGTCATGGAATTCTTTAAACTCAATTTTAAGGCACTTAGAAGCGTCTTAGAGCGATTCTAGCTTTAATTCGTGATCATTACTAAAATTTCCATGTAACCCAAATTTCGTTTTTTAAATTATGGTCTTGCTAAACTTTAAAGTCAATTTTAAGGCACTTAGAAATATAAGTTTTTATAATTTTTGTCATGGAATTCTTTAAACTCAATTTTAAGGCACTTAGAAGCGTCTTAGAGCGATTCTAGCTTTAATTCGTGATCATTACTAAAATTTCCATGTAACCCAAATTTTGTTTTTTAAATTATGGTCTTGCTAAACTTTAAAGTCAATTTTAAGGCACTTAGAAGCATTTTAGAGCGATTTTATATATAATTAAGTTTTTATAATTTTTGTCATGGCATTCTTTAAACTCAATTTTAAGGCACTTAGAAGCGTCTTAGAGCGATTCTAGCTTTAATTCGTGATCATTACTAAAATTTTCATGTAACCCAAATTTCGTTTTTTAAATTATGGTCTTGCTAAACTTTAAAGTCAATTTTAAGGCACTTAGAAGCATTTTAGAGCGATTTTATATTTAATTAAGTTTTTATAATTTTTGTCATGGCATTCTTTAAACTCAATTTTAAGGCACTTAGAAGCGTCTTAGAGCGATTCTAGCTTTAATTCGTGATCATTACTAAAATTTCCATGTAACCCAAATTTCGTTTTTTAAATTATGGTCTTGCTAAACTTTAAAGTCAATTTTAAGGCACTTAGAAGCATATTAGAGCGATTTTATATTTAATTAAGTTTTTATAATTTTTGTCATGGAATTCTTTAAACTCAATTTTAAGGCACTTAGAAGCGTCTTAGAGCGATTCTAGCTTTAATTCGTGATCACTACTAAAATTTCCATGTAACCTAAATTTTGTTTTTTAAATTATGGTCTTGCTAAACTTTAAAGTCAATTTTAAGGCACTTAGAAGCATTTTAGAGCGATTTTATATTTAATTAAGTTTTTATAATTTTTGTCATGGCATTCTTTAAACTCAATTTTAAGGCACTTAGAAGCGTCTTAGAGCGATTCTAGCTTTAATTCGTGATCATTACTAAAATTTCCATGTAACCCAAATTTCGTTTTTTAAATTATGGTCTTGCTAAACTTTAAAGTCAATTTTAAGGCACTTAGAAGCATATTAGAGCGATTTTATATTTAATTAAGTTTTTATAATTTTTGTCATGGAATTCTTTAAACTCAATTTTAAGGCACTTAGAAGCGTCTTAGAGCGATTCTAGCTTTAATTCGTGATCATTACTAAAATTTCCATGTAACCCAAATTTCGTTTTTTAAATTATGGTATTGCTAAACTTTAAAGTCAATTTTAAGGCACTTAGAAGCATTTTAGAGCGATTTTATATATAATTAAGTTTTTATAATTTTTGTCATGGAATTCTTTAAACTCAATTTTAAGGCACTTAGAAGCGTCTTAGAGCGATTCTAGCTTTAATTCGTGATCATTACTAAAATTTCCATGTAACCCAAATTTCGTTTTTTAAATTATGGTCTTGCTAAACTTTAAAGTCACTTTTAAGGCACTTAGAAGCATTTTAGAGCGATTTTATATTTATGTAAGTTTTTATAATTTTTGTCATGGAATTCTTTAAACTCAATTTTAAGGCACTTAGAAGCGTCTTAGAGCGATTCTAGCTTTAATTCGTGATCATTACTAAAATTTCCATGTAACCCAAATTTCGTTTTTTAAATTATGGTCTTGCTAAACTTTAAAGTCAATTTTAAGGCACTTAGAAGCATATTAGAGCGATTTTATATTTAATTAAGTTTTTATAATTTTTGTCATGGAATTCTTTAAACTCAATTTTAAGGCACTTAGAAGCGTCTTAGAGCGATTCTAGCTTTAATTCGTGATCATTACTAAAATTTCCATGTAACCCAAATTTCGTTTTTTAAATTATGGTCTTGCTAAACTTTAAAGTCACTTTTAAGGCACTTAGAAGCGTCTTAGAGCGATTCTAGCTTTAATTCGTGATCATTACTAAAATTTCCATGTAACCCAAATTTCGTTTTTTAAATTATGGTATTGCTAAACTTTAAAGTCAATTTTAAGGCACTTAGAAGCATTTTAGAGCGATTTTATATATAATTAAGTTTTTATAATTTTTGTCATGGCATTCTTTAAACTCAATTTTAAGGCACTTAGAAGCGTCTTAGAGCGATTCTAGCTTTAATTCGTGATCATTACTAAAATTTCCATGTAACCCAAATTTCGTTTTTTAAATTATGGTCTTGCTAAACTTTAAAGTCAATTTTAAGGCACTTAGAAGCATATTAGAGCGATTTTATATTTAATTAAGTTTTTATAATTTTTGTCATGGAATTCTTTAAACTCAATTTTAAGGCACTTAGAAGCGTCTTAGAGCGATTCTAGCTTTAATTCGTGATCACTACTAAAATTTCCATGTAACCTAAATTTTGTTTTTTAAATTATGGTCTTGCTAAACTTTAAAGTCAATTTTAAGGCACTTAGAAGCATTTTAGAGCGATTTTATATTTAATTAAGTTTTTATAATTTTTGTCATGGCATTCTTTAAACTCAATTTTAAGGCACTTAGAAGCGTCTTAGAGCGATTCTAGCTTTAATTCGTGATCATTACTAAAATTTCCATGTAACCCAAATTTCGTTTTTTAAATTATGGTCTTGCTAAACTTTAAAGTCAATTTTAAGGCACTTAGAAGCATATTAGAGCGATTTTATATTTAATTAAGTTTTTATAATTTTTGTCATGGAATTCTTTAAACTCAATTTTAAGGCACTTAGAAGCGTCTTAGAGCGATTCTAGCTTTAATTCGTGATCATTACTAAAATTTCCATGTAACCCAAATTTCGTTTTTTAAATTATGGTATTGCTAAACTTTAAAGTCAATTTTAAGGCACTTAGAAGCATTTTAGAGCGATTTTATATATAATTAAGTTTTTATAATTTTTGTCATGGAATTCTTTAAACTCAATTTTAAGGCACTTAGAAGCGTCTTAGAGCGATTCTAGCTTTAATTCGTGATCATTACTAAAATTTCCATGTAACCCAAATTTCGTTTTTTAAATTATGGTCTTGCTAAACTTTAAAGTCACTTTTAAGGCACTTAGAAGCATTTTAGAGCGATTTTATATTTATGTAAGTTTTTATAATTTTTGTCATGGAATTCTTTAAACTCAATTTTAAGGCACTTAGAAGCGTCTTAGAGCGATTCTAGCTTTAATTCGTGATCATTACTAAAATTTCCATGTAACCCAAATTTCGTTTTTTAAATTATGGTCTTGCTAAACTTTAAAGTCAATTTTAAGGCACTTAGAAGCATATTAGAGCGATTTTATATTTAATTAAGTTTTTATAATTTTTGTCATGGAATTCTTTAAACTCAATTTTAAGGCACTTAGAAGCGTCTTAGAGCGATTCTAGCTTTAATTCGTGATCATTACTAAAATTTCCATGTAACCCAAATTTCGTTTTTTAAATTATGGTCTTGCTAAACTTTAAAGTCACCTTTAAGGCACTTAGAAGCATTTTAGAGCGATTTTATATTTATGTAAGTTTTTATAATTTTTGTCATGGAATTCTTTTTTAACTCAATTAACTTAACTCAATTTTAAGGCACTTAGAAGCGTCTTAGAGCGATTCTAGCTTTAATTCGTGATCACTACTAAAATTTCCATGTAACCCAAATTTTGTTTTTTAAATTATGGTCTTGCTAAACTTTAAAGTCAATTTTAAGGCACTTAGAAGCATTTTAGAGCGATTTTATATTTGATTTAGTTATTATAATTTTTGTCATGGAATTCTTTAAACTCAATTTTAAGGCACTTAGAAGCGTCTTAGAGCGATTCTAGCTTTAATTCGTGATCATTACTAAAATTTCCATGTAACCCAAATTTTGTTTTTTAAATTATGGTCTTGCTAAACTTTAAAGTCAATTTTAAGGCACTTAGAAGCATTTTAGAGCGATTTTATATATAATTGTTTTTATAATTTTTGTCATGGCATTCTTTAAACTCAATTTTAAGGCACTTAGAAGCGTCTTAGAGCGATTCTAGCTTTAATTCGTGATCATTACTAAAATTTCCATGTAACCCAAATTTCGTTTTTTAAATTATGGTCTTGCTAAACTTTAAAGTCAATTTTAAGGCACTTAGAAGCATATTAGAGCGATTCTAGCTTTAATTCGTGATCACTACTAAAATTTCCATGCAACCCAAATTTTGTTTTTTAAATTATGGTCTTGCTAAACTTTAAAGTCAATTTTAAGGCACTTAGAAGCATTTTAGAGCGACTTTATATATAATTAAGTTTTTATAATTTTTGTCATGGCATTCTTTAAACTCAATTTTAAGGCACTTAGAAGCGTCTTAGAGCGATTCTAGCTTTAATTCGTGATCATTACTAAAATTTCCATGTAACCCAAATTTCGTTTTTTAAATTATGGTCTTGCTAAACTTTAAAGTCAATTTTAAGGCACTTAGAAGCATTTTAGAGCGATTTTATATTTGATTTAGTTTTTATAATTTTTGTCATGGAATTCTTTAAACTCAATTTTAAGGCACTTAGAAGCGTCTTAGAGCGATTCTAGCTTTAATTCGTGATCATTACTAAAATTTCCATGTAACCCAAATTTTGTTTTTTAAATTATGGTCTTGCTAAACTTTAAAGTCAATTTTAAGGCACTTAGAAGCATTTTAGAGCGATTTTATATATAATTAAGTTTTTATAATTTTTGTCATGGCATTCTTTAAACTCAATTTTAAGGCACTTAGAAGCGTCTTAGAGCGATTCTAGCTTTAATTCGTGATCATTACTAAAATTTCCATGTAACCCAAATTTCGTTTTTTAAATTATGGTCTTGCTAAACTTTAAAGTCAATTTTAAGGCACTTAGAAGCATATTAGAGCGATTTTATATTTAATTAAGTTTTTATAATTTTTGTCATGGAATTCTTTAAACTCAATTTTAAGGCACTTAGAAGCGTCTTAGAGCGATTCTAGCTTTAATTCGTGATCATTACTAAAATTTCCATGTAACCCAAATTTTGTTTTTTAAATTATGGTCTTGCTAAACTTTAAAGTCAATTTTAAGGCACTTAGAAGCATTTTAGAGCGATTTTATATTTATGTAAGTTTTTATAATTTTTGTCATGGAATTCTTTAAACTCAATTTTAAGGCACTTAGAAGCGTCTTAGAGCGATTCTAGCTTTAATTCGTGATCATTACTAAAATTTCCATGTAACCCAAATTTCGTTTTTTAAATTATGGTCTTGCTAAACTTTAAAGTCAATTTTAAGGCACTTAGAAATATAAGTTTTTATAATTTTTGTCATGGAATTCTTTAAACTTAATTTTAAGGCACTTAGAAGCGTCTTAGAGCGATTCTAGCTTTAATTCGTGATCATTACTAAAATTTCCATGTAACCCAAATTTTGTTTTTTAAATTATGGTCTTGCTAAACTTTAAAGTCAATTTTAAGGCACTTAGAAGCATTTTAGAGCGATTTTATATATAATTAAGTTTTTATAATTTTTGTCATGGCATTCTTTAAACTCAATTTTAAGGCACTTAGAAGCGTCTTAGAGCGATTCTAGCTTTAATTCGTGATCATTACTAAAATTTTCATGTAACCCAAATTTCGTTTTTTAAATTATGGTCTTGCTAAACTTTAAAGTCAATTTTAAGGCACTTAGAAGCATTTTAGAGCGATTTTATATTTAATTAAGTTTTTATAATTTTTGTCATGGCATTCTTTAAACTCAATTTTAAGGCACTTAGAAGCGTCTTAGAGCGATTCTAGCTTTAATTCGTGATCATTACTAAAATTTCCATGTAACCCAAATTTTGTTTTTTAAATTATGGTCTTGCTAAACTTTAAAGTCAATTTTAAGGCACTTAGAAGCATTTTAGAGCGATTTTATATTTAATTAAGTTTTTATAATTTTTGTCATGGAATTCTTTAAACTCAATTTTAAGGCACTTAGAAGCGTCTTAGAGCGATTCTAGCTTTAATTCGTGATCATTACTAAAATTTCCATGTAACCCAAATTTCGTTTTTTAAATTATGGTCTTGCTAAACTTTAAAGTCACTTTTAAGGCACTTAGAAGCATTTTAGAGCGATTTTATATTTATGTAAGTTTTTATAATTTTTGTCATGGAATTCTTTAAACTCAATTTTAAGGCACTTAGAAGCGTCTTAGAGCGATTCTAGCTTTAATTCGTGATCACTACTAAAATTTCCATGTAACCCAAATTTTGTTTTTTAAATTATGGTCTTGCTAAACTTTAAAGTCAATTTTAAGGCACTTAGAAGCATTTTAGAGCGATTTTATATTTGATTTAGTTGTTATAATTTTTGTTATGGAATTCTTTAAACTCAATTTTAAGGCACTTAGAAGCGTCTTAGAGCGATTCTAGCTTTAATTCGTGATCATTACTAAAATTTCCATGTAACCCAAATTTTGTTTTTTAAATTATGGTCTTGCTAAACTTTAAAGTCAATTTTAAGGCACTTAGAAGCATTTTAGAGCGATTTTATATATAATTAAGTTTTTATAATTTTTGTCATGGCATTCTTTAAACTCAATTTTAAGGCACTTAGAAGCGTCTTAGAGCGATTCTAGCTTTAATTCGTGATCATTACTAAAATTTCCATGTAACCCAAATTTCGTTTTTTAAATTATGGTCTTGCTAAACTTTAAAGTCAATTTTAAGGCACTTAGAAGCATATTAGAGCGATTTTATATTTAATTAAGTTTTTATAATTTTTGTCATGGCATTCTTTAAACTCAATTTTAAGGCACTTAGAAGCGTCTTAGAGCGATTCTAGCTTTAATTCGTGATCATTACTAAAATTTCCATGTAACCCAAATTTCGTTTTTTAAATTATGGTCTTGCTAAACTTTAAAGTCAATTTTAAGGCACTTAGAAGCATATTAGAGCGATTTTATATTTAATTAAGTTTTTATAATTTTTGTCATGGAATTCTTTAAACTCAATTTTAAGGCACTTAGAAGCGTCTTAGAGCGATTCTAGCTTTAATTCGTGATCACTACTAAAATTTCCATGTAACCTAAATTTTGTTTTTTAAATTATGGTCTTGCTAAACTTTAAAGTCAATTTTAAGGCACTTAGAAGCATTTTAGAGCGATTTTATATTTAATTAAGTTTTTATAATTTTTGTCATGGCATTCTTTAAACTCAATTTTAAGGCACTTAGAAGCGTCTTAGAGCGATTCTAGCTTTAATTCGTGATCATTACTAAAATTTCCATGTAACCCAAATTTCGTTTTTTAAATTATGGTCTTGCTAAACTTTAAAGTCAATTTTAAGGCACTTAGAAGCATATTAGAGCGATTTTATATTTAATTAAGTTTTTATAATTTTTGTCATGGAATTCTTTAAACTCAATTTTAAGGCACTTAGAAGCGTCTTAGAGCGATTCTAGCTTTAATTCGTGATCATTACTAAAATTTCCATGTAACCCAAATTTCGTTTTTTAAATTATGGTATTGCTAAACTTTAAAGTCAATTTTAAGGCACTTAGAAGCATTTTAGAGCGATTTTATATATAATTAAGTTTTTATAATTTTTGTCATGGAATTCTTTAAACTCAATTTTAAGGCACTTAGAAGCGTCTTAGAGCGATTCTAGCTTTAATTCGTGATCATTACTAAAATTTCCATGTAACCCAAATTTCGTTTTTTAAATTATGGTCTTGCTAAACTTTAAAGTCACTTTTAAGGCACTTAGAAGCATTTTAGAGCGATTTTATATTTATGTAAGTTTTTATAATTTTTGTCATGGAATTCTTTAAACTCAATTTTAAGGCACTTAGAAGCGTCTTAGAGCGATTCTAGCTTTAATTCGTGATCATTACTAAAATTTCCATGTAACCCAAATTTCGTTTTTTAAATTATGGTCTTGCTAAACTTTAAAGTCAATTTTAAGGCACTTAGAAGCATATTAGAGCGATTTTATATTTAATTAAGTTTTTATAATTTTTGTCATGGCATTCTTTAAACTCAATTTTAAGGCACTTAGAAGCGTCTTAGAGCGATTCTAGCTTTAATTCGTGATCACTACTAAAATTTCCATGTAACCTAAATTTGGTTTTTTAAATTATGGTCTTGCTAAACTTTAAAGTCAATTTTAAGGCACTTAGAAGCATTTTAGAGAGATTTTATGTTTAATTAAGTTTTTATAATTTTTGTCATGGCATTCTTTAAACTCAATTTTAAGGCACTTAGAAGCGTCTTAGAGCGATTCTAGCTTTAATTCGTGATCATTACTAAAATTTCCATGTAACCCAAATTTCGTTTTTTAAATTATGGTCTTGCTAAACTTTAAAGTCAATTTTAAGGCACTTAGAAGCATATTAGAGCGATTTTATATTTAATTAAGTTTTTATAATTTTTGTCATGGAATTCTTTAAACTCAATTTTAAGGCACTTAGAAGCGTCTTAGAGCGATTCTAGCTTTAATTCGTGATCATTACTAAAATTTCCATGTAACCCAAATTTCGTTTTTTAAATTATGGTATTGCTAAACTTTAAAGTCAATTTTAAGGCACTTAGAAGCATTTTAGAGCGATTTTATATATAATTAAGTTTTTATAATTTTTGTCATGGAATTCTTTAAACTCAATTTTAAGGCACTTAGAAGCGTCTTAGAGCGATTCTAGCTTTAATTCGTGATCATTACTAAAATTTCCATGTATGGTCTTGCTAAACTTTAAAGTCAATTTGAAGGCACTTAGAAGCATATTAGAGCGATTTTATATTTAATTAAGTTTTTATAATTTTTGTCATGGAATTCTTTAAACTCAATTTTAAGGCACTTAGAAGCGTCTTAGAGCGATTCTAGCTTTAATTCGTGATCACTACTAAAATTTCCATGTAACCCAAATTTTGTTTTTTAAATTATGGTCTTGCTAAACTTTAAAGTCAATTTTAAGGCAATTAGAAGCATTTTAGAGCGATTTTATATATAATTAAGTTTTTATAATTTTTGTCATGGCATTCTTTAAACTCAATTTTAACGCACTTAGAAGCGTCTTAGAGCGATTCTAGCTTTAATTCGTGATCATTACTAAAATTTCCATGTAACCCAAATTTCGTTTTTTAAATTATGGTCTTGCTAAACTTTAAAGTCAATTTTAAGGCACTTAGAAGCATATTAGAGCGATTTTATATTTAATTAAGTTTTTATAATTTTTGTCATGGAATTCTTTAAACTCAATTTTAAGGCACTTAGAAGCGTCTTAGAGCGATTCTAGCTTTAATTCGTGATCACTACTAAAATTTCCATGTAACCTAAATTTTGTTTTTTAAATTATGGTCTTGCTAAACTTTAAAGTCAATTTTAAGGCACTTAGAAGCATTTTAGAGCGATTTTATATATAATTAAGTTTTTATAATTTTTGTCATGGCATTCTTTAAACTCAAGAAGGGCACTGCGGAAAAACTCGATATGCCACATTTCCAAAAAAATTTACATATTGTAATATTTAAGTTCAGCTAGCTTTTCTCAACTTTTCGATATCAATACCTTTTTTAAATTCTAAGAGATGGCGGTAAAAACGTTAAATTTAGTTTTTCACTTTTATAAAAATTTGGGGATTTTCCCGGAAAAAAAAGATAAGCCACAACAAAAAAACGATATTTTTATATCATCAGTCGGTAATTGATTTTTTTAAAGAAATGTTGTGCCAAGCAGAGTCATCGGAATCGGAAACGGATTTCAGCGTTGGATCATGGAATGATCCTTCATACAAACCGCAAAGTGATATTGATGATTTTGTAAGGGTATATTTTAAAAAATGATTAATTTAATTTAACATGTGGCATATCGACTTATTCCTTAATTTTTTTAATTTTTTTTTGGTCGAAAAAATAACATGGAATATACGGCTTAGCTTTAAATATATTGTGTCATACGTTATTTTGAATTTTTCAGCACTATAATGAACACTTTCTATTTTTGTTGTAATATATTAATACTTAATAATAATAAAACTAATAACATTTTTCATCAAAACAAAAATGACAAAAACATTTCATTTTATTTTAAACTAAAATCATAAAATAATACCATTTAACTAATAACATTTTTCATCAAAACAAAAATAACAAAAAGTTAAAAATAAATAATAAAATTAAATTAAAATCCCTTTTATCTTTAATTCTAGATAAATCAGTATGAAATAGTGTTTAATCTAAATTTTCTGGTTCCAAATCAGAAGAATCCGCCATCTCGTCAAATTCGGAAAAACCTTTTACACTTGTGTAAAATGGTTGATCAGCCAATGGTATATAGGGCATCATCTTTTTTATGTCAGCTAATTTCTTTTTATCTATAGCTCGTTGACCATTATATTTTCTTGGTAGGTTATCTAAAAGCAAATTGTCATTTTTTAATGATCTTCCTCGTTTAGCTACCGTTACAGATTTGAACTCTTCATTCATAAAATGTTTAATAAAAATTTTTTCTGGTTGATTTGCATCAAACATAAAGCACCTAACGTTTGCAAAATCAACTTTAGATTTTTCATCTGTGATAAGTTTTTTTGAAATATTCTCTGAAACTGATTCGAAGGTATAAAAATCTTCTTCTTTAACAATTTTGACATCAAAAGGATTTTGTCTTTTAGCTTTTTTTATTATCTGAAGCCAATCATCGGTTGTATAAACATGTGAAATTTTTCTTTTACACTTTTCAATAACCGCAAAATCGCGATCAGATGGCAAAAAAGTGTGCCCTGGAACTAAAAACCAATGTTCTATTCTTTCATATAATTTTTGTTTAACCATCTGTGACCACAAACTCATTATAAGCCAATTTTTATTTTGTCCGCCGCAGTTATCGGAAAACATAATCAATTCTTTTGATGTGGGCGTGTGAGTTTTAAAGAAACCAAAAAGAACACTAGCTATTTCTTCTGCTCCTCTTGCTGCCGTTCTTTCTGACCAGACGTTCATATACCCTTTTCCTGTTCCACATTCATGTATTCCAAAGTTGTAAGTCCACATTTTTCTTAAATAAAACGCAAAGCTTGTTGTTAACATAGGCGTAGGAAGCGCTTGCTGCAGATCAAATGTTATTACTTGTCTAATACCATTTTTTGCATCTTGAATTTTTTCTTTCATAAAATCTTGTACAGCTTTACTGCGTTTTTGATGAAGCTCTAATTCCATTCTCATTTTTCTGGCATCTTCATCATTGTCACAATTTGAGATAGACATATGAAAATTGTCGCACATTTTGCAAGTATCTGAGCGCGGCAACTTGAATCCTATGTTATATTCATATCCGAAAATCCTTTGGTATTTGTCAGATGACACTGGTGAAAGATGTCGTTCTTCGCACCATGGAATGTAATAATCAGTATAAAGTCGTGATACAGATAAATCAGAATTTAGATATACTCTTCCGGGATTTTCTGTTCTGCTGTAGTGACTTGTATATTTAGGTATTGAACAAATATGATCATGTACAGATTTAATAGCTGCTTCGGAATATTTGTTAGGCCTATTAGAATGTTTACCACGTTTATCAGATTTTGGAATCGATACTCCATCAATTATTTGGTTTGTAATGTGTTCAATTCGGCCTTTACAGTTTTGTAGCCCATGAACAGCTAAAAATTCGTTTTTACATATCTTTAAATTTTCTCCATTAAGTTTGACATAATACTCAACTGTAATATGTCTTCGCGAAATATCAGAACGTTTTTGTTTTTTAGGATATCTTCTCTTTGGAGTCTTCACTTGTAGTAAAGAAAAAAGGTAAGCATTCTGTGTGTTATAATCGCCCATACTCCAAAATTCCGAAAATATGTTTATTGCATTGTCTCTTAGTTTTTCTCTGCATTTTTGTTTACAGTTACACGGATTACCTAATCTTCTTGCTTCGACTTTCTTATTTTTCCTCGTGTATGACTTTCCTAAATTTCTTTTAATTTTCAGTTTTTCTTTTCTTGGGATTTTTCTTTGCTTCCAACGTGAGGGTGTTTTTTCTTCTGATGTTGGTATATCAATATTAATATCAATATCAATATCATTGATATTCGTATCGTGCTATTAAGTATTAATATATTACAACAAAAATAGAAAGTGTTCATTTAGTGCTGAAAAATTCAAAATAACGTATGACACAATATATTTAAAGCTAAGCCGTATATTCCATGTTATTTTTTCGACCAAAAAAAAAATTAAAAAAATTAAGGAATAAGTCGAAATGGTATTATTTTATGATTTTAGTTTAAAATAAAATGAAATGTTACAATGAAATTTACAAAATACTTACTCTTACTTATTTTTTGTTTCTCAGATTAAAAATTTTAAACTATAATTTTGAATCTTTCTTTTGAGTCAATAACTAGATAAGCCACATTTTAGGATTTCTTGAGTGGGGAATAACAAGATAAGCCACATTTTTTTTAAATTAATGAGTATTCTTAAAGCCAATTTAATTATTGTCTTCCATAAAACATTTTTCCGGTTTTAACCCACAAATGGTGAAAAAATCATTAAGTTCTGGCTGAAACTGTGATTTATGGAGTTTTTTAAAAATTATAAACCACTTTTTCTCGAAACTAAAAAATTGTGGCATATCGAGTTTTTCCGCAGTGCCCTTAAGGCACTTAGAAGCGTCTTAGAGCGATTCTAGCTTTAATTCGTGATCATTACTAAAATTTCCATGTAACCCAAATTTCGTTTTTTAAATTATGGTCTTGCTAAACTTTAAAGTCAATTTTAAGGCACTTAGAAGCATTTTAGAGCGATTTTATATTTGATTTAGTTTTTATAATTTTTGTCATGGCATTCTTTAAACTCAATTTTAAGGCACTTAGAAGCGTCTTAGAGCGATTCTAGCTTTAATTCGTGATCATTACTAAAATTTCCATGTAACCCAAATTTTGTTTTTTAAATTATGGTCTTGCTAAACTTTAAAGTCAATTTTAAGGCACTTAGAAGCATATTAGAGCGATTTTATATATAATTAAGTTTTTATAATTTTTGTCATGGAATTCTTTAAACTCAATTTTAAGGCACTTAGAAGCGTCTTAGAGCGATTCTAGCTTTAATTCGTGATCACTACTAGAATTTCCATGTAACCCAAATTTTGTTTTTTAAATTATGGTCTTGCTAAACTTTAAAGTCAATTTTAAGGCACTTAGAAGCATTTTAGAGCGATTTTATATTTGATTTAGTTCTTATAATTTTTGTCATGGAATTCTTTAAACTCAATTTTAAGGCACTTAGAAGCGTCTTAGAGCGATTCTAGCTTTAATTCGTGATCATTACTAAAATTTCCATGTAACCCAAATTTCGTTTTTTAAATTATGGTCTTGCTAAACTTTAAAGTCAATTTTAAGGCACTTAGAAGCATTTTAGAGCGATTTTATATTTATGTAAGTTTTTATAATTTTTGTCATGGAATTCTTTAAACTCAATTTTAAGGCACTTAGAAGCGTCTTAGAGCGATTCTAGCTTTAATTCGTGATCATTACTAAAATTTCCATGTAACCCAAATTTTGTTTTTTAAATTATGGTCTTGCTAAACTTTAAAGTCAATTTTAAGGCACTTAGAAGCATTTTATAGCGATTTTATATTTACATAAGATTTTATATTTGTTGTCATGGAATTCTTTAAACTCAATTTTAAGGCACTTAGAAGCGTCTTAGAGCGATTCTAGCTTTAGTTCGTGATCATTACTAAAATTTCCATGTTACCCAAATTTCGTTTTTTAAATTATGGTCTTGCTAAACTTTAAAGTCAATTTTAAGGCACTTAGATGCATTTTAGAGCGATTTTATATATAATTAAGTTTTATAATTTTTGTCATGGAATTCTTTAAACTCAATTTTAAGGCACTTAGAAGCGTCTTAGAGCGATTCTAGCTTTAATTCGTGATCATTACTAAAATTTCCATGTAACCCAAATTTCGTTTTTTAAATTATGGTATTGCTAAACTTTAAAGTCAATTTTAAGGCACTTAGAAGCATATTAGAGCGATTTTATATTTAATTAAGTTTTTATAATTTTTGTCATGGAATTCTTTAAACTCAATTTTAAGGCACTTAGAAGCGTCTTAGAGCGATTCTAGCTTTAATTCGTGATCATTACTAAAATTTCCATGTTACCCAAATTTCGTTTTTTAAATTATGGTCTTGCTAAACTTTAAAGTCAATTTTAAGGCACTTAGATGCATTTTAGAGCGATTTTATATTTATGTAAGTTTTTATAATTTTTGTCATGGAATTCTTTAAACTCAATTTTAAGGCACTTAGAAGCGTCTTAGAGCGATTCTAGCTTTAATTCGTGATCATTACTAAAATTTCCATGTAACCCAAATTTCGTTTTTTAAATTATGGTATTGCTAAACTTTAAAGTCAATTTTAAGGCACTTAGAAGCATTTTAGAGCGATTTTATATTTAATTAAGTTTTTATAATTTTTGTCATGGAATTCTTTAAACTCAATTTTAAGGCATTTAGAAGCGTCTTAGAGCGATTCTAGCTTTATTTCGTGATCATTACTAAAATTTCCATGTAACCCAAATTTTGTTTTTTAAATTATGGTCTTGCTAAACTTTAAAGTCAATTTTAAGGCACTTAGAAGCATTTTAGAGCGATTTTATATTTAATTAAGTTTTTATAATTTTTGTCATGGAATTCTTTAAACTCAATTTTAAGGCACTTAGAAGCGTCTTAGAGCGATTCTAGCTTTAATTCGTGATCATTACTAAAATTTCCATGTAACCCAAATTTTGTTTTTTAAATTATGGTCTTGCTAAACTTTAAAGTCAATTTTAAGGCACTTAGAAGCATTTTAGAGCGATTTTATATTTGATTTAGTTTTTATAATTTTTGTCATGGAATTCTTTAAACTCAATTTTAAGGCACTTAGAAGCGTCTTAGAGCGATTCTAGCTTTAATTCGTGATCATTACTAAAATTTCCATGTAACCCAAATTTTGTTTTTTAAATTATGGTCTTGCTAAACTTTAAAGTCAATTTTAAGGCACTTAGAAGCATTTTAGAGCGATTTTATATTTAATTAAGTTTTTATAATTTTTGTCATGGAATTCTTTAAACTCAATTTTAAGGCACTTAGAAGCGTCTTAGAGCGATTCTAGCTTTAATTCGTGATCACTACTAAAATTTCCATGTAACCCAAATTTTGTTTTTTAAATTATGGTCTTGCTAAACTTTAAAGTTAATTTTAAGACACTTAAAAGCATTTTAGAGCGATTTTATCTTTGATTTAGTTATTATAATTTTTGTCATGGAATTCTTTAAACTCAATTTTAAGGCACTTAGAAGCGTCTTAGAGCGATTCTAGCTTTAATTCGTGATCACTACTAAAATTTCCATGTAACCCAAATTTTGTTTTTTAAATTATGGTCTTGCTAAACTTTAAAGTCAATTTTAAGGCACTTAGAAGCATTTTAGAGCGATTTTATATTTAATTAAGTTTTTATAATTTTTGTCATGGAATTCTTTAAACTCAATTTTAAGGCAAAGCGTCTTAGAGCGATTCTAGCTTTAATTCGTGATCACTACTAAAATTTCCATGTAACCCAAATTTTGTTTTTTAAATTATGGTCTTGCTAAACTTTAAAGTCAATTTTAAGGCATTTAGAAGCATTTATAGCGATTTTATATTTACATAAGTTTTTATAAGTGTTGTCATGGAATTCTTTAAACTCAATTTTAAGGCACTTAGAAGCGTCTTAGAGCGATTCTAGCTTTAATTCGTGATCATTACTAAAATTTCCATGTAACCCAAATTTTGTTTTTTAAATTATGGTCTTGCTAAACTTTAAAGTCAATTTTAAGGCACTTAGATGCATTTTAGAGCGATTTTATATTTATATAAATTTTATAATTTTTGTCATGGAATTCCTTAAACTCAATTTTAAGGCACTTAGAAGCGTCTTAGAGCGATTCTAGCTTTAATTCGTGATCATTACTAAAATATCCATGTAACCCAAATTTTGTTTTTTAAATTATGGTCATTTTAGAGCAATTTTATATTTGATAGTTTTTATAATTTTTGTCATATAATTCTTTAAACTCAATTTTAAGGCACTTAGAAGCGTCTTAGAGCGATTCTAGCTTTAATTCGTGATCATTACTAAAATTTCCATGTAACCCAAATTTTGTTTTTTAAATTATGGTCATTTTAGAGCAATTTTATATTTGATAGTTTTTATAATTTTTGTCATATAATTCTTTAAACTCAATTTTAAGGCACTTAGAAGCGTCTTAGAGCGATTCTAGCTTTAATTCGTGATCACCCAAATTTTGTTATTTAAATTATGATCTTGCTAAACTTTAAAGTCAATTTTAAGGCACTTAGAAGCGTCTTAGAGCGATTCTAGCTTTAATTCGTGATCATTACTAAAATTTCCATGTAACCCAAATTTCGTTTTTTAAATTATGGTCTTGCTAAACTTTAAAGTCAATTTTAAGGCACTTAGAAGCATTTTAGAGCGATTTTATATTTAATTAAGTTTTTATAATTTTTGTCATGGAATTCTTTAAACTCAATTTTAAGGCATTTAGAAGCGTCTTAGAGCGATTCTAGCTTTAATTCGTGATCATTACTAAAATTTCCATGTAACCCAAATTTTGTTTTTTAAATTATGGTCTTGCTAAACTTTAAAGTCAATTTTAAGGCACTTAGAAGCATTTTAGAGCGATTTTATATTTAATTAAGTTTTTATAATTTTTGTCATGGAATTCTTTAAACTCAATTTTAAGGCACTTAGAAGCGTCTTAGAGCGATTCTAGCTTTAATTCGTGATCATTACCAATATTTCCATGTAACCCAAATTTTGTTTTTTAAATTATGGTCTTGCTAAACTTTAAAGTCAATTTTAAGGCACTTAGAAGCATTTTAGAGCGATTTTATATATAATTAAGTTTTTATAATTTTTGTCATGGAATTCTTTAAACTCAATTTTAAGGCATTTAGAAGCGTCTTAGAGCGATTCTAGCTTTAATTCGTGATCACTACTAAAATTTCCATGTAACCCAAATTTTGTTTTTTAAATTATGGTCTTGCTAAACTTTAAAGTCAATTTTAAGGCACTTAGAAGCATTTTAGAGCGATTTTATATTTACATAAGTTTTTATAAGTGTTGTCATGGAATTCTTTAAACTCAATTTTAAGGCACTTAGAAGCGTCTTAGAGCGATTCTAGCTTTAATTCGTGATCATTACTAAAATTTCCATGTAACCCAAATTTTGTTTTTTAAATTATGGTCTTGCTAAACTTTAAAGTCAATTTTAAGGCACTTAGATGCATTTTAGAGCGATTTTATATTTATATAAATTTTATAATTTTTGTCATGGAATTCCTTAAACTCAATTTTAAGGCACTTAGAAGCGTCTTAGAGCGATTCTAGCTTTAATTCGTGATCATTACTAAAATTTCCATGTAACCCAAATTTCGTTTTTTAAATTATGGTCTTGCTAAACTTTAAAGTCAATTTTAAGGCACTTAGAAGCATTTTAGAGCGATTTTATATTTAATTAAGTTTTTATAATTTTTGTCATGGAATTCTTTAAACTCAATTTTAAGGCATTTAGAAGCGTCTTAGAGCGATTCTAGCTTTAATTCGTGATCACCCAAATTTGGTTATTTAAATTATGATCTTGCTAAACTTTAAAGTCAATTTTAAGGCACTTAGAAGCGTCTTAGAGCGATTCTAGCTTTAATTCGTGATCATTACTAAAATTTCCATGTAACCCAAATTTCGTTTTTTAAATTATGGTCTTGCTAAACTTTAAAGTCAATTTTAAGGCACTTAGAAGCATTTTAGAGCGATTTTATATTTAATTAAGTTTTTATAATTTTTGTCATGGAATTCTTTAAACTCAATTTTAAGGCATTTAGAAGCGTCTTAGAGCGATTCTAGCTTTAATTCGTGATCATTACTAAAATTTCCATGTAACCCAAATTTTGTTTTTTAAATTATGGTCTTGCTAAACTTTAAAGTCAATTTTAAGGCACTTAGAAGCATTTTAGAGCGATTTTTAATTAAGTTTTTATAATTTTTGTCATGGAATTCTTTAAACTCAATTTTAAGGCACTTAGAAGCGTCTTAGAGCGATTCTAGCTTTAATTCGTGATCATTACTAATATTTCCATGTAACCCAAATTTCGTTTTTTAAATTATGGTTTTGCTAAACTTTAAAGTCAATTTTAAGGCACTTAGAAGCATTTTAGAGCGATTTTATATTTATGTAAGTTTTTATAATTTTTGTCATGGAATTCTTTAAACTCAATTTTAAGGCATTTAGAAGCGTCTTAGAGCGATTCTAGCTTTAATTCGTGATCATTACTAAAATTTCCATGTAACCCAAATTTTGTTTTTTAAATTATGGTCTTGCTAAACTTTAAAGTCAATTTTAAGGCACTTAGAAGCATTTTAGAGCGATTTTATATTTAATTAAGTTATTATAATTTTTGTCATGGAATTCTTTAAACTCAATTTTAAGGCACTTAGAAGCGTCTTAGAGCGATTCTAGCTTTAATTCGTGATCATTACTAATATTTCCATGTAACCCAAATTTTGTTTTTTAAATTATGGTCTTGCTAAACTTTAAAGTCAA
Source organism: Dolichopus griseipennis (assembly GCA_963082915.1). Lineage (NCBI taxonomy): Eukaryota > Metazoa > Arthropoda > Insecta > Diptera > Dolichopodidae > Dolichopus > Dolichopus griseipennis. The sequence continues at coordinate 112,124 of CAUJBZ010000234.1, forward strand.
TTTTAAGGCACTTAGAAGCATTTTAGAGCGATTTTATATATAATTAAGTTTTTATAATTTTTGTCATGGAATTCTTTAAACTCAATTTTAAGGCATTTAGAAGCGTCTTAGAGCGATTCTAGCTTTAATTCGTGATCACTACTAAAATTTCCATGTAACCCAAATTTTGTTTTTTAAATTATGGTCTTGCTAAACTTTAAAGTCAATTTTAAGGCACTTAGAAGCATTTTAGAGCGATTTTATATTTAATTAAGTTTTTATAATTTTTGTCATGGAATTCTTTAAACTCAATTTTAAGGCATTTAGAAGCGTCTTAGAGCGATTCTAGCTTTAATTCGTGATCATTACTAAAATTTCCATGTAACCCAAATTTTGTTTTTTAAATTATGGTCTTGCTAAACTTTAAAGTCAATTTTAAGGCACTTAGAAGCATTTTAGAGCGATTTTATTTTTAATTAAGTTTTTATAATTTTTGTCATGGAATTCTTTAAACTCAATTTTAAGGCACTTAGAAGCGTCTTAGAGCGATTCTAGCTTTAATTCGTGATCATTACTAATATTTCCATGTAACCCAAATTTCGTTTTTTAAATTATGGTCTTGCTAAACTTTAAAGTCAATTTTAAGGCACTTAGAAGCATTTTAGAGCGATTTTATATTTAATTAAGTTTTTATAATATTTGTCATGGAATTCTTTAAACTCAATTTTAAGGCATTTAGAAGCGTCTTAGAGCGATTCTAGCTTTAATTCGTGATCATTACTAAAATTTCCATGTAACCCAAATTTTGTTTTTTAAATTATGGTCTTGCTAAACTTTAAAGTCAATTTTAAGGCACTTAGAAGCATTTTAGAGCGATTTTATATTTAATTAAGTTTTTATAATTTTTGTCATGGAATTCTTTAAACTCACTTTTAAGGCACTTAGAAGCGTCTTAGAGCGATTCTAGCTTTAATTCGTGATCACTACTAAAATTTCCATGTAACCCAAATTTTGTTTTTTAAATTATGGTCTTGCTAAACTTTAAAGTCAATTTTAAGGCACTTAGAAGCATTTTAGAGCGATTTTATATATAATTAAGTTTTTATAATTTTTGTCATGGCATTCTTTAAACTCAATTTTAAGGCACTTAGAAGCGTCTTAGAGCGATTCTAGCTTTAATTTGTGATCATTACTAAAATTTCCATGTAACCCAAATTTTGTTTTTTAAATTATGGTCTTGCTAAACTTTAAAGTCAATTTTAAGGCATTTAGAAGCATTTATAGCGATTTTATATTTACATAAGTTTTTATAAGTGTTGTCATGGAATTCTTTAAACTCAATTTTAAGGCACTTAGAAGCGTCTTAGAGCGATTCTAGCTTTAATTCGTGATCATTACTAAAATTTCCATGTTACCCAAATTTCGTTTTTTAAATTATGGTCTTGCTAAACTTTAAAGTCAATTTTAAGGCACTTAGATGCATTTTAGAGCGATTTTATATTTATATAAATTTTATAATTTTTGTCATGGAATTCCTTAAACTCAATTTTAAGGCACTTAGAAGCGTCTTAGAGCGATTCTACCTTTAATTCGTGATCATTACTAAAATTTCCATGTAACCCAAATTTTGTTTTTTAAATTATGGTCTTGCTAAACTTTAAAGTCAATTTTAAGGCACTTAGAAGCATTTTAGAGCGATTTTATTTTTAATTTAGTTTTTATAATTTTTGTCATGGAATTCTTTAAACTCAATTTTAAGGCACTTAGAAGCGTCTTAGAGCGATTCTAGCTTTAATTCGTGATCACTACTAAAATTTCCATGTAACCCAAATTTTGTTTTTTAAATTATGGTCTTGCTAAACTTTAAAGTCAATTTTAAGGCACTTAGAAGCATTTTAGAGCGATTTTATATATAATTAAATTTTATAATTTTTGTCATGGAATTCCTTAAACTCAATTTTAAGGCACTTAGAAGCGTCTTAGAGCGATTCTAGCTTTAATTCGTGATCATTACTAAAATTTCCATGTAACCCAAATTTTGTTTTTTAAATTATGGTCTTGCTAAACTTTAAAGTCAATTTTAAGGCACTTAGAAGCATTTTAGAGCGATTTTATATTTATATAAATTTTATAATTTTTGTCATGGAATTCCTTAAACTCAATTTTAAGGCACTTAGAAGCGTCTTAGAGCGATTCTAGCTTTAATTCGTGATCACTACTAAAATTTCCATGTAACCCAAATTTTGTTTTTTAAATTATGGTCTTGCTAAACTTTAAAGCCAATTTTAAGGCACTTAGAAGCATATTAGAGCGATTCTATATTTACATAAGTTTTTATAAGTGTTGTCATGGAATTCTTTAAACTCAATTTTAAGGCACTTAGAAGCGTCTTAGAGCGATTCTAGCTTTAATTCGTGATCATTACTAAAATTTCCATGTTACCCAAATTTTGTTTTTTAAATTATGGTCTTGCTAAATTTTAAAGTCAATTTTAAGGCACTTAGATGCATTTTAGAGCGATTTTATATTTAATTAAATTTTATAATTTTTGTCATGGAATTCTTTAAACTCAATTTTAAGGCACTTAGAAGCGTCTTAGAGCGATTCTAGCTTTAATTCGTGATCATTACTAAAATTTCCATGTTACCCAAATTTTGTTTTTTAAATTATGGTCTTGCTAAATTTTAAAGTCAATTTTAAGGCACTTAGATGCATTTTAGAGCGATTTTATATTTAATTAAGTTTTTATAATTTTTGTCATGGAATTCTTTAAACTCAATTTTAAGGCACTTAGAAGCGTCTTAGAGCGATTCTAGCTTTAATTCGTGATCGTTACTAAAATTTCCATGTTACCCAAATTTTGTTTTTTAAATTATGGTCTTGCTAAATTTTAAAGTCAATTTTAAGGCACTTAGATGCATTTTAGAGCGATTTTATATTTATGTAAGTTTTTATAATTTTTGTCATGGAATTCTTTAAACTCAATTTTAAGGCACTTAGAAGCGTCTTAGAGCGATTCTAGCTTTAATTCGTGATCATTACTAAAATTTCCATGTAACCCAAATTTCGTTTTTTAAATTATGGTATTGCTAAACTTTAAAGTCAATTTTAAGGCACTTAGAAGCATTTTAGAGCGATTTTATATTTAATTAAATTTTTATAATTTTTGTCATGGAATTCTTTAAACTCAATTTTAAGGCATTTAGAAGCGTCTTAGAGCGATTCTAGCTTTAATTCGTGATCATTACTAAAATTTCCATGTAACCCAAATTTTGTTTTTTAAATTATGGTCTTGCTAAACTTTAAAGTCACTTTTAAGGCACTTAGAAGCATTTTAGAGCGATTTTATGTTTATGTAAGTTTTTATAATTTTTGTCATATAATTCTTTAAACTCAATTTTAAGGCACTTAGAAGCGTCTTAGAGCGATTTTAGCTTTAATTCGTGATCACCCAAATTTTGTTATTTAAATTATGGTCTTGCTAAACTTTAAAGTCAATTTTAAGGCACTTAGAAGCATTTTAGAGCGATTTTATATTTAATTAAGTTTTTATAATTTTTGTCATGGAATTCTTTAAACTCAATTTTAAGGCACTTAGAAGCGTCTTAGAGCGATTCTAGCTTTAATTCGTGATCTTTACTAAAATTTCCATGTAACCCAAATTTTGTTTTTTAAATTATGGTCTTGCTAAACTTTAAAGTCAATTTTAAGGCATTTGGAAGCATTTATAGCGATTTTATATTTACATAAGTTTTTATAAGTGTTGTCATGGAATTCTTTAAACTCAATTTTAAGGCACTTAGAAGCGTCTTAGAGCGATTCTAGCTTTAATTCGTGATCATTACTAAAATTTCCATGTAACCCAAATTTTGTTTTTTAAATTATGGTCTTGCTAAACTTTAAAGTCAATTTTAAGGCATTTGGAAGCATTTATAGCGATTTTATATTTACATAAGTTTTTATAAGTGTTGTCATATAATTCTTTAAACTCAATTTTAAGGCACTTAGAAGCGTCTTAGAGCGATTCTAGCTTTAATTCGTGATCATTACTAAAATTTCCATGTTACCCAAATTTCGTTATTTAAATTATGGTCTTGCTAAACTTTAAAGTCAATTTTAAGGCACTTAGAAGCATTTTAGAGCGATTTTATATATAATTAAATTTTTATAATTTTTGTCATGGAATTCTTTAAACTCAATTTTAAGGCACTTAGAAGCGTCTTAGAGCGATTCTAGCTTTAATTCGTGATCACTACTAAAATTTCCATGTAACCTAAATTTTGTTTTTTAAATTATGGTCTTGCTAAACTTTAAAGTCAATTTTAAGGCACTTTGAAGCATTTTAGAGCGATTTTATATATAATTAAATTTTTATAATTTTTGTCATGGAATTCTTTAAACTCAATTTTAAGGCACTTAGAAGCGTCTTAGAGCGATTCTAGCTTTAATTCGTGATCACTACTAAAATTTCCATGTAACCTAAATTTTGTTTTTTAAATTATGGTCTTGCTAAACTTTAAAGTCAATTTTAAGGCACTTAGAAGCATATTAGAGCGATTTTATATTTAATTAAGTTTTTATAATTTTTGTCATGGAATTCTTTAAACTCAATTTTAAGGCACTTAGAAGCGTCTTAGAGCGATTCTAGCTTTAATTCGTGATCACTACTAAAATTTCCATGTAACCTAAATTTTGTTTTTTAAATTATGGTCTTGCTAAACTTTAAAGTCAATTTTAAGGCACTTAGATGCATTTTAGAGCGATTTTATATTTATGTAAGTTTTTATAATTTTTGTCATGGAATTCTTTAAACTCAATTTTAAGGCACTTAGAAGCGTCTTAGAGCGATTCTAGCTTTAATTCGTGATCATTACTAAAATTTCCATGTAACCCAAATTTCGTTTTTTAAATTATGGTATTGCTAAACTTTAAAGTCAATTTTAAGGCACTTAGAAGCATTTTAGAGCGATTTTATATTTAATTAAATTTTTATAATTTTTGTCATGGAATTCTTTAAACTCAATTTTAAGGCATTTAGAAGCGTCTTAGAGCGATTCTAGCTTTAATTCGTGATCATTACTAAAATTTCCATGTAACCCAAATTTTGTTTTTTAAATTATGGTCTTGCTAAACTTTAAAGTCAATTTTAAGGCACTTAGATGCATTTTAGAGCGATTTTATATTTATGTAAGTTTTTATAATTTTTGTCATGGAATTCTTTAAACTCAATTTTAAGGCACTTAGAAGCGTCTTAGAGCGATTCTAGCTTTAATTCGTGATCATTACTAAAATTTCCATGTAACCCAAATTTTGTTTTTTAAATTATGGTCTTGCTAAACTTTAAAGTCAATTTTAAGGCACTTAGAAGCATTTTAGAGCGATTTTATATTTAATTAAGTTTTTATAATTTTTGTCATGGAATTCTTTAAACTCAATTTTAAGGCACTTAGAAGCGTCTTAGAGCGATTCTAGCTTTAATTCGTGATCACTACTAAAATTTCCATGTAACCCAAATTTTGTTTTTTAAATTATGGTCTTGCTAAACTTTAAAGTCAATTTTAAGGCACTTAGAAGCATTTTAGAGCGATTTTATATATAATTAAGTTTTTATAATTTTTGTCATGGCATTCTTTAAACTCAATTTTAAGGCGCTTAGAAGCGTCTTAGAGCGATTCTAGCTTTAATTCGTGATCATTACTAAAATTTCCATGTAACCCAAATTTCGTTTTTTAAATTATGGTCTTGCTAAACTTTAAAGTCAATTTTAAGGCACTTAGAAGCATATTAGAGCGATTTTATATTCAATTAAGTTTTTATAATTTTTGTCATGGAATTCTTTAAACTCAATTTTAAGGCACTTAGAAGCGTCTTAGAGCGATTCTAGCTTTAATTCGTGATCATTACTAAAATTTCCATGTAACCCAAATTTCGTTTTTTAAATTATGGTCTTGCTAAACTTTAAAATCAATTTTAAGGCACTTTGAAGCATTTTAGAGCGATTTTATATATAATTAAATTTTTATAATTTTTGTCATGGAATTCTTTAAACTCAATTTTAAGGCACTTAGAAGCGTCTTAGAGCGATTCTAGCTTTAATTCGTGATCACTACTAAAATTTCCATGTAACCTAAATTTTGTTTTTTAAATTATGGTCTTGCTAAACTTTAAAGTCAATTTTAAGGCACTTAGAAGCATATTAGAGCGATTTTATATTTAATTAAGTTTTTATAATTTTTGTCATGGAATTCTTTAAACTCAATTTTAAGGCACTTAGAAGCGTCTTAGAGCGATTCTAGCTTTAATTCGTGATCACTACTAAAATTTCCATGTAACCTAAATTTTGTTTTTTAAATTATGGTCTTGCTAAACTTTAAAGTGGCACTTAGAAGCATTTTAGAGCGATTTATATATAATTAAGTTTTTATAATTTTTGTCATGGCATTCTTTAAACTCAATTTTAAGGCACTTAGAAGCGTCTTAGAGCGATTCTAGCTTTAATTCGTGATCATTACTAAAATTTCCATGTAACCCAAATTTCGTTTTTTAAATTATGGTCTTGCTAAACTTTAAAGTCAATTTTAAGGCACTTAGAAGCATATTAGAGCGATTTTATATTTAATTAAGTTTTTATAATTTTTGTCATGGAATTCTTTAAACTCAATTTTAAGGCACTTAGAAGCGTCTTAGAGCGATTCTAGCTTTAATTCGTGATCATTTCCATGTTACCCAAATTTCGTTTTTTAAATTATGGTCTTGCTAAATTTTAAAGTCAATTTTAAGGCACTTAGATGCATTTTAGAGCGATTTTATATTTATGTAAGTTTTTATAATTTTTGTCATGGAATTCTTTAAACTCAATTTTAAGGCACTTAGAAGCGTCTTAGAGCGATTCTAGCTTTAATTCGTGATCATTACTAAAATTTCCATGTAACCCAAATTTCGTTTTTTAAATTATGGTCTTGCTAAACTTTAAAGTCAATTTTAAGGCACTTAGAAGCATTTTAGAGCGATATTATATTTAATTAAGTTTTTATAGAATTCATGGAATTCTTTAAACTCAATTTTAAGGCACTTAGAAGCGTCTTAGAGCGATTCTAGCTTTAATTCGTGATCACTACTAAAATTTCCATGTAACCCAAATTTTGTTTTTTAAATTATGGTCTTGCTAAACTTTAAATTTGCTTTTTAAATTATGGTCTTGCTAAACTTTAAAGTCAATTTTAAGGCACTTAGAAGCGTCTTAGAGCGATTCTAGCTTTAATTCGTGATCATTACTAAAATTTCCATGTAACCCAAATTTCGTTTTTTAAATTATGGTCTTGCTAAACTTTAAAATCAATTTTAAGGCACTTTGAAGCATTTTAGAGCGATTTTATATATAATTAAATTTTTATAATTTTTGTCATGGAATTCTTTAAACTCAATTTTAAGGCACTTAGAAGCGTCTTAGAGCGATTCTAGCTTTAATTCGTGATCACTACTAAAATTTCCATGTAACCTAAATTTTGTTTTTTAAATTATGGTCTTGCTAAACTTTAAAGTCAATTTTAAGGCACTTAGAAGCATATTAGAGCGATTTTATATTTAATTAAGTTTTTATAATTTTTGTCATGGAATTCTTTAAACTCAATTTTAAGGCACTTAGAAGCGTCTTAGAGCGATTCTAGCTTTAATTCGTGATCACTACTAAAATTTCCATGTAACCTAAATTTTGTTTTTTAAATTATGGTCTTGCTAAACTTTAAAGTGGCACTTAGAAGCATTTTAGAGCGATTTATATATAATTAAGTTTTTATAATTTTTGTCATGGCATTCTTTAAACTCAATTTTAAGGCACTTAGAAGCGTCTTAGAGCGATTCTAGCTTTAATTCGTGATCATTACTAAAATTTCCATGTAACCCAAATTTCGTTTTTTAAATTATGGTCTTGCTAAACTTTAAAGTCAATTTTAAGGCACTTAGAAGCATATTAGAACGATTTTATATTTAATTAAGTTTTTATAATTTTTGTCATGGAATTCTTTAAACTCAATTTTAAGGCACTTAGAAGCGTCTTAGAGCGATTCTAGCTTTAATTCGTGATCATTACTAAAATTTCCATGTTACCCAAATTTCGTTTTTTAAATTATGGTCTTGCTAAATTTTAAAGTCAATTTTAAGGCACTTAGATGCATTTTAGAGCGATTTTATATTTATGTAAGTTTTTATAATTTTTGTCATGGAATTCTTTAAACTCAATTTTAAGGCACTTAGAAGCGTCTTAGAGCGATTCTAGCTTTAATTCGTGATCATTACTAAAATTTCCATGTAACCCAAATTTCGTTTTTTAAATTATGGTCTTGCTAAACTTTAAAGTCAATTTTAAGGCACTTAGAAGCATTTTAGAGCGATTTTATATTTAATTAAGTTTTTATAGAATTCATGGAATTCTTTAAACTCAATTTTAAGGCACTTAGAAGCGTCTTAGAGCGATTCTAGCTTTAATTCGTGATCACTACTAAAATTTCCATGTAACCCAAATTTTGTTTTTTAAATTATGGTCTTGCTAAACTTTAAATTTGCTTTTTAAATTATGGTCTTGCTAAACTTTAAAGTCAATTTTAAGGCACTTAGAAGCATTTTAGAGCGATTTTATATTTAATTAAGTTTTTATAATTTTTGTCATGGAATTCTTTAAACTCAATTTTAAGGCACTTAGAAGCGTCTTAGAGCGATTCTAGCTTTAATTCGTGATCATTACTAAAATTTCCATGTAACCCAAATTTTGTTTTTTAAATTATGGTCTTCCTAAACTTTAAAGTCAATTTTAAGGCCCTTAGAAGCATATTAGAGCGATTTTATATTTAATTAAGTTTTTATAATTTTTGTCATGGAATTCTTTAAACTCAATTTTAAGGCACTTAGAAGCGTCTTAGAGCGATTCTAGCTTTAATTCGTGATCATTACTAAAATTTCCATGTTACCCAAATTTCGTTTTTTAAATTATGGTCTTGCTAAATTTTAAAGTCAATTTTAAGGCACTTAGATGCATTTTAGAGCGATTTTATATTTATGTAAGTTTTTATAATTTTTGTCATGGAATTCTTTAAACTCAATTTTAAGGCACTTAGAAGCGTTTTAGAGCGATTCTAGCTTTAATTCGTGATCATTACTAAAATTTCCATGTAACCCAAATTTCGTTTTTTAAATTATGGTATTGCTAAACTTTAAAGTCAATTTTAAGGCACTTAGAAGCATTTTAGAGCGATTTTATTTTCAATTAAGTTTTTATAATTTTTGTCATGGAATTCTTTAAACTCAATTTTAAGGCATTTAGAAGCGTCTTAGAGCGATTCTAGCTTTAATTCGTGATCATTACTAAAATTTCCATGTAACCCAAATTTTGTTTTTTAAATTATGGTCTTGCTAAACTTTAAAGTCAATTTTAAGGCACTTAGAAGCATTTTAGAGCGATTTTATATTTAATTAAGTTTTTATAATTTTTGTCATGGAATTCTTTAAACTCAATTTTAAGGCACTTAGAAGCGTCTTAGAGCGATTCTAGCTTTAATTCGTGATCACTACTAAAATTTCCATGTAACCCAAATTTTGTTTTTTAAATTATGGTCTTGCTAAACTTTAAAGTCAATTTTAAGGCACTTAGAAGCATTTTAGAGCGATTTTATATATAATTAAGTTTTTATAATTTTTGTCATGGCATTCTTTAAACTCAATTTTAAGGCGCTTAGAAGCGTCTTAGAGCGATTCTAGCTTTAATTCGTGATCATTACTAAAATTTCCATGTAACCCAAATTTCGTTTTTTAAATTATGGTCTTGCTAAACTTTAAAGTCAATTTTAAGGCACTTAGAAGCATATTAGAGCGATTTTATATTTAATTAAGTTTTTATAATTTTTGTCATGGAATTCTTTAAACTCAATTTTAAGGCACTTAGAAGCGTCTTAGAGCGATTCTAGCTTTAATTCGTGATCATTACTAAAATTTCCATGTAACCCAAATTTCGTTTTTTAAATTATGGTCTTGCTAAACTTTAAAATCAATTTTAAGGCACTTTGAAGCATTTTAGAGCGATTTTATATATAATTAAATTTTTATAATTTTTGTCATGGAATTCTTTAAACTCAATTTTAAGGCACTTAGAAGCGTCTTAGAGCGATTCTAGCTTTAATTCGTGATCACTACTAAAATTTCCATGTAACCTAAATTTTGTTTTTTAAATTATGGTCTTGCTAAACTTTAAAGTCAATTTTAAGGCACTTAGAAGCATATTAGAGCGATTTTATATTTAATTAAGTTTTTATAATTTTTGTCATGGAATTCTTTAAACTCAATTTTAAGGCACTTAGAAGCGTCTTAGAGCGATTCTAGCTTTAATTCGTGATCACTACTAAAATTTCCATGTAACCTAAATTTTGTTTTTTAAATTATGGTCTTGCTAAACTTTAAAGTGGCACTTAGAAGCATTTTAGAGCGATTTATATATAATTAAGTTTTTATAATTTTTGTCATGGCATTCTTTAAACTCAATTTTAAGGCACTTAGAAGCGTCTTAGAGCGATTCTAGCTTTAATTCGTGATCATTACTAAAATTTCCATGTAACCCAAATTTCGTTTTTTAAATTATGGTCTTGCTAATCTTTAAAGTCAATTTTAAGGCACTTAGAAGCATATTAGAGCGATTTTATATTTAATTAAGTTTTTATAATTTTTGTCATGGAATTCTTTAAACTCAATTTTAAGGCACTTAGAAGCGTCTTAGAGCGATTCTAGCTTTAATTCGTGATCATTACTAAAATTTCCATGTTACCCAAATTTCGTTTTTTAAATTATGGTCTTGCTAAATTTTAAAGTCAATTTTAAGGCACTTAGATGCATTTTAGAGCGATTTTATATTTATGTAAGTTTTTATAATTTTTGTCATGGAATTCTTTAAACTCAATTTTAAGGCACTTAGAAGCGTCTTAGAGCGATTCTAGCTTTAATTCGTGATCATTACTAAAATTTCCATGTAACCCAAATTTCGTTTTTTAAATTATGGTCTTGCTAAACTTTAAAGTCAATTTTAAGGCACTTAGAAGCATTTTAGAGCGATATTATATTTAATTAAGTTTTTATAGAATTCATGGAATTCTTTAAACTCAATTTTAAGGCACTTAGAAGCGTCTTAGAGCGATTCTAGCTTTAATTCGTGATCACTACTAAAATTTCCATGTAACCCAAATTTTGTTTTTTAAATTATGGTCTTGCTAAACTTTAAATTTGCTTTTTAAATTATGGTCTTGCTAAACTTTAAAGTCAATTTTAAGGCACTTAGAAGCGTCTTAGAGCGATTCTAGCTTTAATTCGTGATCATTACTAAAATTTCCATGTAACCCAAATTTCGTTTTTTAAATTATGGTCTTGCTAAACTTTAAAATCAATTTTAAGGCACTTTGAAGCATTTTAGAGCGATTTTATATATAATTAAATTTTTATAATTTTTGTCATGGAATTCTTTAAACTCAATTTTAAGGCACTTAGAAGCGTCTTAGAGCGATTCTAGCTTTAATTCGTGATCACTACTAAAATTTCCATGTAACCTAAATTTTGTTTTTTAAATTATGGTCTTGCTAAACTTTAAAGTCAATTTTAAGGCACTTAGAAGCATATTAGAGCGATTTTATATTTAATTAAGTTTTTATAATTTTTGTCATGGAATTCTTTAAACTCAATTTTAAGGCACTTAGAAGCGTCTTAGAGCGATTCTAGCTTTAATTCGTGATCACTACTAAAATTTCCATGTAACCTAAATTTTGTTTTTTAAATTATGGTCTTGCTAAACTTTAAAGTGGCACTTAGAAGCATTTTAGAGCGATTTATATATAATTAAGTTTTTATAATTTTTGTCATGGCATTCTTTAAACTCAATTTTAAGGCACTTAGAAGCGTCTTAGAGCGATTCTAGCTTTAATTCGTGATCATTACTAAAATTTCCATGTAACCCAAATTTCGTTTTTTAAATTATGGTCTTGCTAAACTTTAAAGTCAATTTTAAGGCACTTAGAAGCATATTAGAGCGATTTTATATTTAATTAAGTTTTTATAATTTTTGTCATGGAATTCTTTAAACTCAATTTTAAGGCACTTAGAAGCGTCTTAGAGCGATTCTAGCTTTAATTCGTGATCATTACTAAAATTTCCATGTAACCCAAATTTCGTTTTTTAAATTATGGTCTTGCTAAACTTTAAAGTCAATTTTAAGGCACTTAGAAGCATTTTAGAGGATTTTATATTTAATTAAGTTTTTATAGAATTCATGGAATTCTTTAAACTCAATTTTAAGGCACTTAGAAGCGTCTTAGAGCGATTCTAGCTTTAATTCGTGATCACTACTAAAATTTCCATGTAACCCAAATTTTGTTTTTTAAATTATGGTCTTGCTAAACTTTAAATTTGCTTTTTAAATTATGGTCTTGCTAAACTTTAAAGTCAATTTTAAGGCACTTAGAAGAGCGATTTTATATTTAATTAAGTTTTTATAATTTTTGTCATGGAATTCTTTAAACTCAATTTTAAGGCACTTAGAAGCGTCTTAGAGCGATTCTAGCTTTAATTCGTGATCATTACTAAAATTTCCATGTAACCCAAATTTTGTTTTTTAAATTATGGTCTTCCTAAACTTTAAAGTCAATTTTAAGGCACTTAGAAGCATTTTAGAGCGATTTTATATTTAATTAAGTTTTTATAATTTTTGTCATGGAATTCTTTAAACTCAATTTTAAGGCACTTAGAAGCGTCTTAGAGCGATTCTAGCTTTAATTCGTGATCATTACTAAAATTTCCATGTAACCCAAATTTTGTTTTTTAAATTATGGTCTTGCTAAACTTTAAAGTCAATTTTAAGGCACTTAGAAGCATTTTAGAGCGATTTTATATTTAATTAAGTTTTTATAATTTTTGTCATGGAATTCTTTAAACTCAATTTTAAGGCACTTAGAAGCGTCTTAGAGCGATTCTAGCTTTAATTCGTGATCACTACTAAAATTTCCATGTAACCCAAATTTTGTTTTTTAAATTATGGTCTTGCTAAACTTTAAAGTCAATTTTAAGGCACTTAGAAGCATTTTAGAGCGATTTTATATATAATTAAGTTTTTATAATTTTTGTCATGGCATTCTTTAAACTCAATTTTAAGGCACTTAGAAGCGTCTTAGAGCGATTCTAGCTTTAATTCGTGATCATTACTAAAATTTCCATGTAACCCAAATTTTGTTTTTTAAATTATGGTCTTGCTAAACTTTAAAGTCAATTTTAAGGCATTTAGAAGCATTTATAGCGATTTTATATTTATATAAGTTTTTATAAGTGTTGTCATGGAATTCTTTAAACTCAATTTTAAGGCACTTAGAAGCGTCTTAGAGCGATTCTAGCTTTAATTCGTGATCACTACTAAAATTTCCATGTAACCCAAATTTTGTTTTTTAAATTATGGTCTTGCTAAACTTTAAAGTCAATTTTAAGGCACTTAGAAGCATTTTAGAGCGATTTTATATTAAATTAAGTTTTTATAATTTTTGTCATGGCATTCTTTAAACTCAATTTTAAGGCGCTTAGCAGCGTCTTAGAGCGATTCTAGCTTTAATTCGTGATCATTACTAAAATTTCCATGTAACCCAAATTTCGTTTTTTAAATTATGGTCTTGCTAAACTTTAAAGTCAATTTTAAGGCACTTAGAAGCATTTTAGAGCGATTCTAGCTTTAATTCGTGATCACTACTAAAATTTCCATGTAACCCAAATTTTGTTTTTTAAATTATGGTCTTGCTAAACTTTAAATTTGTTTTTTAAATTATGGTCTTGCTAAACTTTAAAGTCAATTTTAAGGCACTTAGAAGCATATTAGAGCGATTTTATATTTAATTAAGTTTTTATAATTTTTGTCATGGAATTCTTTAAACTCAATTTTAAGGCACTTAGAAGCGTCTTAGAGCGATTCTAGCTTTAATTCGTGATCATTACTAAAATTTCCATGTTACCCAAATTTCGTTTTTTAAATTATGGTCTTGCTAAACTTTAAAGTTTTAAGATTTTAAGGCACTTAGAAGCATTTTAGATCGATTTTATATTTAATTAAGTTTTTATAATTTTTGTCATGGAATTCTTTAAACTCAATTTTAAGGCACTTAGAAGCGTCTTCTACTAGTGATCACTACTAAAATTTCCATGTAACCCAAATTTTGTTTTTTAAATAATGGTCTTGCTAAACTTTAAAGTCAATTTTAAGGCACTTAGAAGCATTTTAGAGCGATTTTATATATAATTAAGTTTTTATAATTTTTGTCATGGCATTCTTTAAACTCAATTTTTAGGCACTTAGAAGCGTCTTAGAGAGATTCTAGCTTTAATTCGTGATCATTACTAAAATTTCCATGTAACCCAAATTTCGTTTTTTAAATTATGGTCTTGCTAAACTTTAAAGTCAATTTTAAGGCACTTAGAAGCATATTAGAGCGATTTTATATTTAATTAAGTTTTTATAATTTTTGTCATGGAATTCTTTAAACTCAATTTTAAGGCACTTAGAAGCGTCTTAGAGCGATTCTAGCTTTAATTCGTGATCACTACTAAAATTTCCATGTAACCCAAATTTTGTTTTTTAAATTATGGTCTTGCTAAACTTTAAATTTGTTTTTTAAATTATGGTCTTGCTAAACTTTAAAGTCAATTTTAAGGCACTTAGAAGCATTTTAGAGCGATTTTATATTTAATTAAGTTTTTATAATTTTTGTCATGGAATTCTTTAAACTCAATTTTAAGGCACTTAGAAGCGTCTTAGAGCGATTCTAGCTTTAATTCGTGATCATTACTAAAATTTCCATGTAACCCAAATTTTGTTTTTTAAATTATGGTCTTGCTAAACTTTAAAGTCAATTTTAAGGCACTTAGAAGCATTTTAGAGCGATTTTATATTTGATTTAGTTTTTATAATTTTTGTCATGGAATTCTTTAAACTCAATTTTAAGGCACTTAGAAGCGTCTTAGAGCGATTCTAGCTTTAATTCGTGATCATTACTAAAATTTCCATGTAACACAAATTTTGTTTTTTAAATTATGGTCTTGCTTAACTTTAAAGTCAATTTTAAGGCACTTAGATGCATTTTAGAGCGATTTTATATTTATGTAAGTTTTTATAATTTTTGTCATGGAATTCTTTAAACTCAATTTTAAGGCACTTAGAAGCGTCTTAGAGCGATTCTAGCTTTAATTCGTGATCATTACTAAAATTTCCATGTAACACAAATTTTGTCTTTAAATTATGGTCTTGCTTAACTTCAAAGTCAATTTTAAGGCACTTAGATGCATTTTAGAGCGATTTTATCTTTATGTAAGTTTTTATAATTTTTGTCATGGAATTCTTTAAACTCAATTTTAAGGCACTTAGAAGCGTCTTAGAGCGATTCTAGCTTTAATTCGTGATCATTACTAAAATTTCCATGTAACCCAAATTTTGTTTTTTAAATTATGGTCTTGCTAAACTTTAAAGTCAATTTTAAGGCACTTAGAAGCATTTTAGAGCGATTTTATATTTCATTAAGTTTTTATAATTTTTGTCATGGAATTCTTTAAACTCAATTTTAAGGCACTTAGAAGCGTCTTAGAGCGATTCTAGCTTTAATTCGTGATCATTACTAAAATTTCCATGTAACCCAAATTTTGTTTTTTAAATTATGGTCTTGCTAAACTTTAAAGTCAATTTTAAGGCACTTAGAAGCATTTTAGAGCGATTTTATATTTGAATCGTCTTAGAGCGATTCTAGCTTTAATTCGTGATCATTACTAAAATTTCCATGTAACCCAAATTTCGTTTTTTAAATTATGGTCTTGCTAAACTTTAAAGTCAATTTTAAGGCACTTAGAAGCATTTTAGAGCGATTTTATATTTAATTAAGTTTTTATAATTTTTGTCATGGAATTCTTTAAACTCAATTTTAAGGCACTTAGAAGCGTCTTAGAGCGATTCTAGCTTTAATTCGTGATCACTACTAAAATTTCCATGTAACCCAAATTTTGTTTTTTAAATTATGGTCTTGCTAAACTTTAAATTTGTTTTTTAAATTATGGTCTTGCTAAACTTTAAAGTCAATTTTAAGGCACTTAGAAGCATTTTAGAGCGATTTTATATTTAATTAAGTTTTTATAATTTTTGTCATGGAATTCTTTAAACTCAATTTTAAGGCACTTAGAAGCGTCTTAGAGCGATTCTAGCTTTAATTCGTGATCATTACTAAAATTTCCATGTAACCCAAATTTTGTTTTTTAAATTATGGTCTTGCTAAACTTTAAAGTCAATTTTAAGGCACTTAGAAGCATTTTAGAGCGATTTTATATTTGATTTAGTTTTTATAATTTTTGTCATGGAATTCTTTAAACTCAATTTTAAGGCACTTAGAAGCGTCTTAGAGCGATTCTAGCTTTAATTCGTGATCATTACTAAAATTTCCATGTAACACAAATTTTGTTTTTTAAATTATGGTCTTGCTAAACTTTAAAGTCAATTTTAAGGCACTTAGATGCATTTTAGAGCGATTTTATATTTATGTAAGTTTTTATAATTTTTGTCATGGAATTCTTTAAACTCAATTTTAAGGCACTTAGAAGCGTCTTAGAGCGATTCTAGCTTTAATTCGTGATCACTACTAAAATTTCCATGTAACCCAAATTTTGTTTTTTAAATTATGGTCTTGCTAAACTTTAAAGTCAATTTTAAGGCACTTAGAAGCATTTTAGAGCGATTTTATATTTAATTAAGTTTTTATAATTTTTGTCATGGAATTCTTTAAACTCAATTTTAAGGCACTTAGAAGCGTCTTAGAGCGATTCTAGCTTTAATTCGTGATCATTACTAAAATTTCCATGTAACACAAATTTTGTTTTTTAAATTATGGTCTTGCTAAACTTTAAAGTCAATTTTAAGGCACTTAGATGCATTTTAGAGCGATTTTATATTTATGTAAGTTTTTATAGTTTTTGTCATGGAATTCTTTAAACTCAATTTTAAGGCACTTAGAAGCGTCTTAGAGCGATTCTAGCTTTAATTCGTGATCATTACTAAAATTTCCATGTAACCCAAATTTTGTTTTTTAAATTATGGTCTTGCTAAACTTTAAAGTCAATTTTAAGGCACTTAGAAGCATTTTAGAGCGATTTTATATTTAATTAAGTTTTTATAATTTTTGTCATGGAATTCTTTAAACTCAATTTTAAGGCACTTAGAAGCGTCTTAGAGCGATTCTAGCTTTAATTCGTGATCATTACTAAAATTTCCATGTAACCCAAATTTTGTTTTTTAAATTATGGTATTGCTAAACTTTAAAGTCAATTTTAAGGCACTTAGAAGCATTTTAGAGCGATTTTATATTTGATTTAGTTTTTATAATTTTTGTCATGGAATTCTTTAAACTCAATTTTAAGGCACTTAGAAGCGTCTTAGAGCGATTCTAGCTTTAATTCGTGATCATTACTAAAATTTCCATGTAACCCAAATTTTGTTTTTTAAATTATGGTCTTGCTAAACTTTAAAGTCAATTTTAAGGCACTTAGAAGCATTTTAGAGCGATTTTATATTTATTTAAGTTTTTATAATTTTTGTCATGGAATTCTTTAAACTCAATTTTAAGGCACTTAGAAGCGTCTTAGAGCGATTCTAGCTTTAATTCGTGATCACTACTAAAATTTCCATGTAACCCAAATTTTGTTTTTTAAATTATGGTCTTGCTAAACTTTAAAGTCAATTTTAAGGCACTTAGAAGCATTTTAGAGCGATTTTATATATAATTAAGTTTTTATAATTTTTGTCATGGCATTCTTTAAACTCAATTTTAAGGCACTTAGAAGCGTCTTAGAGCGATTCTAGCTTTAATTCGTGATCATTACTAAAATTTCCATGTAACCCAAATTTTGTTTTTTAAATTATGGTCTTGCTAAACTTTAAAGTCAATTTTAAGGCATTTAGAAGCATTTATAGCGATTTTATATTTACATAAGTTTTTATAAGTGTTGTCATGGAATTCTTTAAACTCAATTTTAAGGCACTTAGAAGCGTCTTAGAGCGATTCTAGCTTTAATTCGTGATCATTATTAAAATTTCCATGTAACCCAAATTTTGTTTTTTAAATTATGGTCTTGCTAAACTTTAAAGTCAATTTTAAGGCACTTAGATGCATTTTAGAGCGATTTTATATTTATATAAATTTTATAATTTTTGTCATGGAATTCCTTAATCTCAATTTTAAGGCACTTAGAAGCGTCTTAGAGCGATTCTAGCTTTAATTCGTGATCATTACTACAATTTCCATGTAACCCAAATTTTGTTTTTTAAATTATGGTCTTGCTAAACTTTAAAGTCAATTTTAAGGCACTTAGAAGCATTTTAGAGCAATTTTATATTTGATAGTTTTTATAATTTTTGTTATATAATTCTTTAAACTCAATTTTAAGGCACTTAGAAGCGTCTTAGAGCGATTCTAGCTTTAATTCGTGATCACCCAAATTTTGTTATTTAAATTATGGTCTTGCTAAACTTTAAAGTCAATTTTAAGGCACTTAGAAGCGTCTTAGAGCGATTCTAGCTTTAATTCGTGATCATTACTAAAATTTCCATGTAACCCAAATTTCGTTTTTTAAATTATGGTCTTGCTAAACTTTAAAGTCAATTTTAAGGCACTTAGAAGCATTTTAGAGCGATTTTATATTTAATTAAGTTTTTATAATTTTTGTCATGGAATTCTTTAAACTCAATTTTAAGGCATTTAGAAGCGTCTTAGAGCGATTCTAGCTTTAATTCGTGATCATTACTAAAATTTCCATGTAACCCAAATTTTGTTTTTTAAATTATGGTCTTGCTAAACTTTAAAGTCAATTTTAAGGCACTTAGAAGCATTTTAGAGCGATTTTATATTTAATTAACTTTTTATAATTTTTGTCATGGAATTCTTTAAACTCAATTTTCTTAGAGCGATTCTAGCTTTAATTCGTGATCATTACTAAAATTTCCATGTAACCCAAATTTTGTTTTTTAAATTATGGTCTTGCTAAACTTTAAAGTCAATTTTAAGGCACTTAGAAGCATTTTAGAGCGATTTTATTTTTGATTTAGTTTATTATAATTTTTGTCATGGAATTCTTTAAACTCAATTTTAAGGCACTTAGAAGCGTCTTAGAGCGATTCTAGCTTTAATTCGTGATCATTACTAAAATTTCCATGTAACCCAAATTTTGTTTTTTAAATTATGGTCTTGCTAAACTTTAAAGTCAATTTTAAGGCACTTAGAAGCATTTTAGAGCGATTTTATATTAAATTAAGTTTTTATAATTTTTGTCATGGAATTCTTTAAACTCAATTTTAAGGCACTTAGAAGCGTCTTAGAGCGATTCTAGCTTTAATTCGTGATCACTACTAAAATTTCCATGTAACCCAAATTTTGTTTTTTAAATTATGGTCTTGCTAAACTTTAAAGTCAATTTTAAGGCACTTAGAAGCATTTTAGAGCGATTTTATATATAATTAAGTTTTTATAATTTTTGTCATGGCATTCTTTAAACTCAATTTTAAGGCACTTAGAAGCGTCTTAGAGCGATTCTAGCTTTAATTCGTGATCATTACTAAAATTTCCATGCAACCCAAATTTTGTTTTTTAAATTATGGTCTTGCTAAACTTTAAAGTCAATTTTAAGGCACTTAGATGCATTTTAGAGCAATTTTATATTTATATAAATTTTATAATTTTTGTCATGGAATTCCTTAAACTCAATTTTAAGGCACTTAGAAGCGTCTTAGAGCGATTCTAGCTTTAATTCGTGATCATTACTAAAATTTCCATGTAACCCAAATTTTGTTTTTTAAATTATGGTCTTGCTAAACTTTAAAGTCAATTTTAAGGCACTTAGATGCATTTTAGAGCAATTTTATATTTGATAGTTTTTATAATTTTTGTCATATAATTCTTTAAACTCAATTTTAAGGCACTTAGAAGCGTCTTAGAGCGATTCTAGCTTTAATTCGTGATCACCCAAATTTTGTTATTTAAATTATGGTCTTGCTAAACTTTAAACTCAATTTTAAGGCACTTAGAAGCGTCTTAGAGCGATTCTAGCTTTAATTCGTGATCATTACTAAAATTTCCATGTTACCCAAATTTCGTTTTTTAAATTATGGTCTTGCTAAACTTTAAAGTCAATTTTAAGGCACTTAGATGCATTTTAGAGCGATTTTATATTTATATAAATTTTATAATTTTTGTCATGGAATTCCTTAAACTCAATTTTAAGGCACTTAGAAGCGTCTTAGAGCGATTCTAGCTTTAATTCGTGATCATTACTAAAATTTCCATGTAACCCAAATTTTGTTTTTTAAATTATGGTCTTGCTAAACTTTAAAGTCAATTTTAAGGCACTTAGAAGCATTTTAGAGCAATTTTATATTTGATAGTTTTTATAATTTTTGTCATATAATTCGTGAATTCAAATTTTGTTATTTAAATTATGGTCTTGCTAAACTTTAAAGTCAATTTTAAGGCATTTAGAAGCGTCTTAGAGCGATTCTAGCTTTAATTCGTGATCATTACTAAAATTTCCATGTAACCCAAATTTTGTTTTTTAAATTATGGTCTTGCTAAACTTTAAAGTCAATTTTAAGGCACTTAGAAGCATTTTAGAGCGATTTTATATTTAATTAAGTTTTTATAATTTTTGTCATGGAATTCTTTAAACTCAATTTTAAGGCACTTAGAAGCGTCTTAGAGCGATTCTAGCTTTAATTCGTGATCATTACTAAAATTTCCATGTAACCCAAATTTCGTTTTTTAAATTATGGTATTGCTAAACTTTAAAGTCAATTTTAAGGCACTTAGAAGCATTTTAGAGCGATTTTATATTTAATTAAGTTTTTATAATTTTTGTCATGGAATTCTTTAAACTCAATTTTAAGGCATTTAGAAGCGTCTTAGAGCGATTCTAGCTTTAATTCGTGATCATTACTAAAATTTCCATGTAACCCAAATTTTGTTTTTTAAATTATGGTCTTGCTAAACTTTAAAGTCAATTTTAAGGCACTTAGAAGCATTTTAGAGCGATTTTATATATAATTAAGTTTTTATAATTTTTGTCATGGCATTCTTTAAACTCAATTTTAAGGCGCTTAGAAGCGTCTTAGAGCGATTCTAGCTTTAATTCGTGATCATTACTAAAATTTCCATGTAACCCAAATTTTGTTTTTTAAATTATGGTCTTGCTAAACTTTAAAGTCAATTTTAAGGCACTTAGAAGCATTTTAGAGCGATTTTATATATAATTAAGTTTTTATAATTTTTGTCATGGCATTCTTTAAACTCAATTTTAAGGCACTTAGAAGCGTCTTAGAGCGATTCTAGCTTTAATTCGTGACATTACTAAAATTTCCATGTAACCCAAATTTTGTTTTTTAAATTATGGTCTTGCTAAACTTTAAAGTCAATTTTAAGGCATTTAGAAGCGTCTTAGAGCGATTCTAGCTTTAATTCGTGATCATTACTAAAATTTCCATGTAACCCAAATTTTGTTTTTTAAATTATGGTCTTGCTAAACTTTAAAGTCAATTTTAAGGCACTTAGAAGCATTTTAGAGCGATTTTATATTTAATTAAGTTTTTATAATTTTTGTCATGGAATTCTTTAAACTCAATTTTAAGGCACTTAGAAGCGTCTTAGAGCGATTCTAGCTTTAATTCGTGATCATTACTAAAATTTCCATGTAACCCAAATTTCGTTTTTTAAATTATGGTATTGCTAAACTTTAAAGTCAATTTTAAGGCACTTAGAAGCATTTTAGAGCGATTTTATATTTAATTAAGTTTTTATAATTTTTGTCATGGAATTCTTTAAACTCAATTTTAAGGCATTTAGAAGCGTCTTAGAGCGATTCTAGCTTTAATTCGTGATCATTACTAAAATTTCCATGTAACCCAAATTTTGTTTTTTAAATTATGGTCTTGCTAAACTTTAAAGTCAATTTTAAGGCACTTAGAAGCATTTTAGAGCGATTTTATATATAATTAAGTTTTTATAATTTTTGTCATGGCATTCTTTAAACTCAATTTTAAGGCGCTTAGAAGCGTCTTAGAGCGATTCTAGCTTTAATTCGTGATCATTACTAAAATTTCCATGTAACCCAAATTTTGTTTTTTAGATTATGGTCTTGCTAAACTTTAAAGTCAATTTTAAGGCACTTAGAAGCATTTTCGAGCGATTTTATATATAATTAAGTTTTTATAATTTTTGTCATGGCATTCTTTAAACTCAATTTTAAGGCGCTTAGAAGCGTCTTAGAGCGATTCTAGCTTTAATTCGTGATCACTACTAAAATTTCCATGTAACCCAAATTTTGTTTTTTAAATTATGGTCTTGCTAAACTTTAAAGTCAATTTTAAGGCACTTAGAAGCATTTTAGAGCGATTTTATATATAATTAAGTTTTTATAATTTTTGTCATGGCATTCTTTAAACTCAATTTTAAGGCGCTTAGAAGCGTCTTAGAGCGATTCTAGCTTTAATTCGTGATCATTACTAAAATTTCCATGTAACCCAAATTTCGTTTTTTAAATTATGGTCTTGCTAAACTTTAAAGTCAATTTTAAGGCACTTAGAAGCATATTAGAGCGATTTTATATTTAATTAAGTTTTTATAATTTTTGTCATGGAATTCTTTAAACTCAATTTTAAGGCACTTAGAAGCGTCTTAGAGCGATTCTAGCTTTAATTCGTGATCATTACTAAAATTTCCATGTAACCCAAATTTTGTTTTTTAAATTATGGTCTTGCTAAACTTTAAAGTCAATTTTAAGGCACTTAGAAGCATTTTAGAGCGATTTTATATTTAATTAACTTTTTATAATTTTTGTCATGGAATTCTTTAAACTCAATTTTAAGGCACTTAGAAGCGTCTTAGAGCGATTCTAGCTTTAATTCGTGATCATTACTAAAATTTCCATGTAACCCAAATTTTGTTTTTTAAATTATGGTCTTGCTAAACTTTAAAGTCAATTTTAAGGCACTTAGAAGCATTTTAGAGCGATTTTATTTTTGATTTAGTTTTTATAATTTTTGTCATGGAATTCTTTAAACTCAATTTTAAGGCACTTAGAAGCGTCTTAGAGCGATTCTAGCTTTAATTCGTGATCATTACTAAAATTTCCATGTAACCCAAATTTTGTTTTTTAAATTATGGTCTTGCTAAACTTTAAAGTCAATTTTAAGGCACTTAGAAGCATTTTAGAGCGATTTTATATTAAATTAAGTTTTTATAATTTTTGTCATGGAATTCTTTAAACTCAATTTTAAGGCACTTAGAAGCGTCTTAGAGCGATTCTAGCTTTAATTCGTGATCACTACTAAAATTTCCATGTAACCCAAATTTTGTTTTTTAAATTATGGTCTTGCTAAACTTTAAAGT
This sequence comes from Dolichopus griseipennis, assembly GCA_963082915.1. Classification (NCBI taxonomy): domain Eukaryota; kingdom Metazoa; phylum Arthropoda; class Insecta; order Diptera; family Dolichopodidae; genus Dolichopus; species Dolichopus griseipennis. The sequence continues at coordinate 135,565 of CAUJBZ010000234.1, forward strand.
CAATTTTAAGGCACTTAGAAGCATTTTAGAGCGATTTTATATATAATTAAGTTTTTATAATTTTTGTCATGGCATTCTTTAAACTCAATTTTAAGGCACTTAGAAGCGTCTTAGAGCGATTCTAGCTTTAATTCGTGATCATTACTAAAATTTCCATGTAACCCAAATTTTGTTTTTTAAATTATGGTCTTGCTAAACTTTAAAGTCAATTTTAAGGCACTTAGATGCATTTTAGAGCGATTTTATATTTATATAAATTTTATAATTTTTGTCATGGAATTCCTTAAACTCAATTTTAAGGCACTTAGAAGCGTCTTAGAGCGATTCTAGCTTTAATTCGTGATCATTACTAAAATTTCCATGTAACCCAAATTTTGTTTTTTAAATTATGGTCTTGCTAAACTTTAAAGTCAATTTTAAGGCACTTAGATGCATTTTAGAGCAATTTTATATTTGATAGTTTTTATAATTTTTGTCATATAATTCTTTAAACTCAATTTTAAGGCACTTAGAAGCGTCTTAGAGCGATTCTAGCTTTAATTCGTGATCACCCAAATTTTGTTATTTAAATTATGGTCTTGCTAAACTTTAAAGTCAATTTTAAGGCACTTAGAAGCATTTTAGAGCGATTTTATATTTGATTTAGTTTTTATAATTTTTGTCATGGAATTCTTTAAACTCAATTTTAAGGCACTTAGAAGCGTCTTAGAGCGATTCTAGCTTTAATTCGTGATCATTACTAATATTTCCATGTAACCCAAATTTTGTTTTTTAAATTACGGTCTTGCTAAACTTTAAAGTCAATTTTAAGGCACTTAGAAGCATTTTAGAGCGATTTTATTATTAATTAAGTTTTTATAATTTTTGTCATGGAATTCTTTAAACTCACTTTTAAGGCACTTAGAAGCGTCTTAGAGCGATTCTAGCTTTAATTCGTGATCACTACTAAAATTTCCATGTAACCCAAATTTTGTTTTTTAAATTATGGTCTTGCTAAACTTTAAAGTCAATTTTAAGGCACTTAGAAGCATTTTAGAGCGATTTTATATATAATTAAGTTTTTATAATTTTTGTCATGGCATTCTTTAAACTCAATTTTAAGGCACTTAGAAGCGTCTTAGAGCGATTCTAGCTTTAATTCGTGATCATTACTAAAATTTCCATGTAACCCAAATTTTGTTTTTTAAATTATGGTCTTGCTAAACTTTAAAGTCAATTTTAAGGCATTTAGAAGCATTTATAGCGATTTTATATTTACATAAGTTTTTATAAGTGTTGTCATGGAATTCTTTAAACTCAATTTTAAGGCACTTAGAAGCGTCTTAGAGCGATTCTAGCTTTAATTCGTGATCATTACTAAAATTTCCATGTTACCCAAATTTCGTTTTTTAAATTATGGTCTTGCTAAACTTTAAAGTCAATTTTAAGGCACTTAGATGCATTTTAGAGCGATTTTATATTTATATAAATTTTATAATTTTTGTCATGGAATTCCTTAAACTCAATTTTAAGGCACTTAGAAGCGTCTTAGAGCGATTCTAGCTTTAATTCGTGATCATTACTAAAATTTCCATGTAACCCAAATTTTGTTTTTTAAATTATGGTCTTGCTAAACTTTAAAGTCAATTTTAAGGCACTTAGAAGCATTTTAGAGCAATTTTATATTTGATAGTTTTTATAATTTTTGTCATATAATTCGTGAATTCAAATTTTGTTATTTAAATTATGGTCTTGCTAAACTTTAAAGTCAATTTTAAGGCATTTAGAAGCGTCTTAGAGCGATTCTAGCTTTAATTCGTGATCATTACTAAAATTTCCATGTAACCCAAATTTTGTTTTTTAAATTATGGTCTTGCTAAACTTTAAAGTCAATTTTAAGGCACTTAGAAGCATTTTAGAGCGATTTTATATTTAATTAAGTTTTTATAATTTTTGTCATGGAATTCTTTAAACTCAATTTTAAGGCACTTAGAAGCGTCTTAGAGCGATTCTAGCTTTAATTCGTGATCATTACTAAAATTTCCATGTAACCCAAATTTCGTTTTTTAAATTATGGTATTGCTAAACTTTAAAGTCAATTTTAAGGCACTTAGAAGCATTTTAGAGCGATTTTATATTTAATTAAGTTTTTATAATTTTTGTCATGGAATTCTTTAAACTCAATTTTAAGGCATTTAGAAGCGTCTTAGAGCGATTCTAGCTTTAATTCGTGATCATTACTAAAATTTCCATGTAACCCAAATTTTGTTTTTTAAATTATGGTCTTGCTAAACTTTAAAGTCAATTTTAAGGCACTTAGAAGCATTTTAGAGCGATTTTATATATAATTAAGTTTTTATAATTTTTGTCATGGCATTCTTTAAACTCAATTTTAAGGCGCTTAGAAGCGTCTTAGAGCGATTCTAGCTTTAATTCGTGATCATTACTAAAATTTCCATGTAACCCAAATTTTGTTTTTTAAATTATGGTCTTGCTAAACTTTAAAGTCAATTTTAAGGCACTTAGAAGCATTTTAGAGCGATTTTATATATAATTAAGTTTTTATAATTTTTGTCATGGCATTCTTTAAACTCAATTTTAAGGCGCTTAGAAGCGTCTTAGAGCGATTCTAGCTTTAATTCGTGATCACTACTAAAATTTCCATGTAACCCAAATTTTGTTTTTTAAATTATGGTCTTGCTAAACTTTAAAGTCAATTTTAAGGCACTTAGAAGCATTTTAGAGCGATTTTATATATAATAGTTTTTATAATTTTTGTCATGGCATTCTTTAAACTCAATTTTAAGGCGCTTAGAAGCGTCTTAGAGCGATTCTAGCTTTAATTCGTGATCATTACTAAAATTTCCATGTAACCCAAATTTCGTTTTTTAAATTATGGTCTTGCTAAACTTTAAAGTCAATTTTAAGGCACTTAGAAGCATATTAGAGCGATTTTATATTTAATTAAGTTTTTATAATTTTTGTCATGGAATTCTTTAAACTCAATTTTAAGGCACTTAGAAGCGTCTTAGAGCGATTCTAGCTTTAATTCGTGATCATTACTAAAATTTCCATGTAACCCAAATTTCGTTTTTTAAATTATGGTCTTGCTAAACTTTAAAGTCAATTTTAAGGCACTTAGAAGCATTTTAGAGCGATTTTATATTTAATTAAGTTTTTATAATTTTTGTCATGGAATTCTTTAAACTCAATTTTAAGGCACTTAGAAGCGTCTTAGAGCGATTCTAGCTATAATTCGTGATCACTACTGAAATTTCCATGTAACCCAAATTTTGTTTTTTAAATTATGGTCTTGCTAAACTTTAAAGTCAATTTTAAGGCACTTAGAAGCATTTTAGAGCGATTTTATATGTAATTAAGTTTTTATAATTTTTGTCATGGCATTCTTTAAACTCAATTTTAAGGCACTTAGAAGCGTCTTAGAGCGATTTTAGCTTTAATTCGTGATCATTACTAAAATTTCCATGTAACCCAAATTTCGTTTTTTAAATTATGGTCTTGCTAAACTTTAAAGTCAATTTTAAGGCACTTAGAAGCATATTAGAGCGATTTTATATTTAATTAAGTTTTTATAATTTTTGTCATGGAATTCTTTAAACTCAATTTTAAGGCACTTAGAAGCGTCTTAGAGCGATTCTAGCTTTAATTCGTGATCACTACTAAAATTTCCATGTAACCTAAATTTTGTTTTTTAAATTATGGTCTTGCTAAACTTTAAAGTCAATTTTAAGGCACTTAGAAGCATATTAGAGCGATTTTATATTTAATTAAGTTTTTATAATTTTTGTCATGGAATTCTTTAAACTCAATTTTAAGGCACTTAGAAGCGTCTTAGAGCGATTCTAGCTTTAATTCGTGATCATTACTAAAATTTCCATGTAACCTAAATTTTGTTTTTTAAATTATGGTCTTGCTAAACTTTAAAGTCAATTTTAAGGCACTTAGAAGCAACAGCAGAGCGATTTTATATTTAATTAAGTTTTTATAATTTTTGTCATGGAATTCTTTAAACTCAATTTTAAGGCACTTAGAAGCGTCTTAGAGCGATTCTAGCTTTAATTCGTGATCACTACTAAAATTTCCATGTAACCTAAATTTTGTTTTTAGCACATTTTCAAAAAATTTTGTAAAAATGTGCCTATATAGCTTCACTCTGTCCGTCCGTCCGTCCGTCCGTCCGTATGTTACAAAAACTTTTACACCGTTTGAAATAGAGAAAAGAAATTTTAACCATGGGTAGTTTTTGCAAAAAAAATAATTTCGTAGAAGAATTTTTTTCTGTAGCCCCACCTGTTACGGGGCTACAGCCCCCCAAAGTTGGAAAAAGCCCTATATTTAAATTGTTATAACAAGAGTTCTGTAACATATATTTTCAATCTGAAAACGGCAAATGATAGCTGGTTTTATAAACTTTATAAATTTTTACAAGGCAAATGTTTAGGGTTGCCATACGGTACTAAAATTTAACATTACGCAAAACTCGATTTTCGCAAAATTTTTGGTCACACATCTTCTGAACGGTTCAAGCTAGGGTCTTGAAATTTTGGGAGGAGTTAGATACTCAGAAATTAGTAGGAGTCGGTTAACAAAATTTTTTTTTCAAGCCCCCTATTTAGGAGCTATAAGGGCTCGAAAATTGAAATTTTGCTATTTTTAAACACCTGTAACTTGAATACCTGTCCAATTTTTTTTTTATTAATATACAAAATTTAAAGGTCCAACATTATATTTTAACATATGTTAAAGGTTTTTCTTAAATTGAAGAAAGTGTCTCTTAGTTTTACCCATTTTTGCTTAGATAATAAAATTCTAAGTAAAATTCCAAATTTTTGTGTAATTCACAATTTAATTCCTAGAACTTAAAAAACTAGAGGATGAGGGGGGGGGGGGAAGTTGAAGTTAGAGACTTGAGAAATTTGGCAACCTTCCCCATTGAAGGGCTATAACAACTTTTAAATAAAAAATTTACTGTTAGCAGTAAATTTTATAAGTCAGTAGTAACTATTTCCAAGTAAATATTTCCAAAGTTAAACTCAGTATGTAATACAATATAATTTTGAAAATGTGCTTTTTTAAAAACCCTTGGTTTTTTTTCATCACTTGTTTAAATTATGGTCTTGCTAAACTTTAAAGTCAATTTTAAGGCACTTAGAAGCATTTTAGAGCGATTTTATATATAATTAAGTTTTTATAATTTTTGTCATGGCATTCTTTAAACTCAATTTTAAGGCACTTAGAAGCGTCTTAGAGCGATTCTAGCTTTAATTCGTGATCATTACTAAAATTTCCATGTAACCCAAATTTCGTTTTTTAAATTATGGTCTTGCTAAACTTTAAAGTCAATTTTAAGGCACTTAGAAGCATATTAGAGCGATTTTATATTTAATTAAGTTTTTATAATTTTTGTCATGGCATTCTTTAAACTCAATTTTAAGGCACTTAGAAGCGTCTTAGAGCGATTCTAGCTTTAATTCGTGATCATTACTAAAATTTCCATGTAACCCAAATTTCGTTTTTTAAATTATGGTCTTGCTAAACTTTAAAGTCAATTTTAAGGCACTTAGAAGCATATTAGAGCGATTTTATATTTAATTAAGTTTTTATAATTTTTGTCATGGAATTCTTTAAACTCAATTTTAAGGCACTTAGAAGCGTCTTAGAGCGATTCTAGCTTTAATTCGTGATCATTACTAAAATTTCCATGTTACCCAAATTTCGTTTTTTAAATTATGGTCTTGCTAAATTTTAAAGTCAATTTTAAGGCACTTAGATGCATTTTAGAGCGATTTTATATTTATGTAAGTTTTTATAATTTTTGTCATGGAATTCTTTAAACTCAATTTTAAGGCACTTAGAAGCGTCTTAGAGCGATTCTAGCTTTAATTCGTGATCATTACTAAAATTTCCATGTAACCCAAATTTTGTTTTTAAATTATGGTCTTGCTAAACTTTAAAGTCAATTTTAAGGCACTTAGAAGCATTTTAGAGCGATTTGATATTTAATTAAGTTTTTATAATTTTTGTCATGGAATTCTTTAAACTCAATTTTAAGGCACTTAGAAGCGTCTTAGAGCGATTCTAGCTTTAATTCGTGATCATTACTAAAATTTCCATGTAACCCAAATTTTGTTTTTTAAATTATGGTCTTGCTAAACTTTAAAGTCAATTTTAAGGCACTTAGAAGCATTTTAGAGCGATTTTATATTTATATAAGTTTTTATAATTTTTGTCATGGCATTCTTTAAAATCAATTTTAAGGCACTTAGAAGCGTCTTAGAGCGATTCTAGCTTTAATTCGTGATCATTACTAAAATTTCCATGTAACACAAATTTCGTTTTTTAAATTATGGTCTTGCTAAACTTTAAAGTCAATTTTAAGGCACTTAGAAGCATTTTAGAGCGATTTTATATTTATATAAGTTTTTATAATTTTTGTCATGGCATTCTTTAAAATCAATTTTAAGGCACTTAGAAGCGTCTTAGAGCGATTCTAGCTTTAATTCGTGATCATTACTAAAATTTCCATGTAACACAAATTTCGTTTTTTAAATTATGGTATTGCTAAACTTTAAAGTCAATTTTAAGGCACTTAGAAGCATTTTAGAGCGATTTCATATTTAATTAAGTTTTTATAATTTTTGTCATGGCATTCTTTAAACTCAATTTTAAGGCACTTAGAAGCGTCTTAGAGCGATTCTAGCTTTAATTCGTGATCATTACTGAAATTTCCATGTAACCCAAATTTCGTTTTTTAAATTATGGTCTTGCTAAACTTTAAAGTCAATTTTAAGGCACTTAGAAGCATATTAGAGCGATTTTATATTTAATTAAGTTTTTATAATTTTTGTCATGGAATTCTTTAAACTCAATTTTAAGGCACTTAGAAGCGTCTTAGAGCGATTCTAGCTTTAATTCGTGATCACTACTAAAATTTCCATGTAACCTAAATTTTGTTTTTTAAATTATGGTCTTGCTAAACTTTAAAGTCAATTTTAAGGCACTTAGAAGCATTTTAGAGCGATTTTATATATAATTAAGTTTTTATAATTTTTGTCATGGCATTCTTTAAGGCACTTAGAAGCGTCTTAGAGCGATTCTAGCTTTAATTCGTGATCATTACTAAAATTTCCATGTAACCCAAATTTCGTATTTTAAATTATGGTTTTGCTAAACTTTAAAGTCAATTTTAAGGCACTTAGAAGCATATTAGAGCGATTTTATATTTAATTAAGTTTTTATAATTTTTGTCATGGAATTCTTTAAACTCAATTTTAAGGCACTTAGAAGCGTCTTAGAGCGATTCTAGCTTTAATTCGTGATCATTACTAAAATTTCCATGTTACCCAAATTTCGTTTTTTAAATTATGGTCTTGCTAAACTTTAAAGTAAATTTTAAGGCACTTAGAAGCATTTTAGAGCGATTTTATATTTCATTAAGTTTTTATAATTTTTGTCATGGAATTCTTTAAACTCAATTTTAAGGCACTTAGAAGCGTCTTAGAGCGATTCTAGCTTTAATTCGTGATCATTACTAAAATTTCCATGTTACCCAAATTTCGTTTTTTAAATTATGGTCTTGCTAAACTTTAAAGTAAATTTTAAGGCACTTAGAAGCATTTTAGAGCGATTTTATATTTCATAATTTTTGTCATGGAATTCTTTAAACTCAATTTTAAGGCACTTAGAAGCGTCTTAGAGCGATTCTAGCTTTAATTCGTGATCACTACTAAAATTTCCATGTAACCCAAATTTTTTTTTTTAAATTATGGTCTTGCTAAACTTTAAAGTCAATTTTAAGGCACTTAGAAGCATTTTAGAGCGATTTTATATATAATTAAGTTTTTATAATTTTTGTCATGGCATTCTTTAAACTCAATTTTAAGGCACTTAGAAGCGTCTTAGAGCGATTCTAGCTTTAATTCGTGATCATTACTAAAATTTCCATGTAACCCAAATTTCGTTTTTTAAATTATGGTCTTGCTAAACTTTAAAGTCAATTTTAAGGCACTTAGAAGCATATTAGAGCGATTTTATATTTAATTAAGTTTTTATAATTTTTGTCATGGAATTCTTTAAACTCAATTTTAAGGCACTTAGAAGCGTCTTAGAGCGATTCTAGCTTTAATTCGTGATCACTACTAAAATTTCCATGTAACCCAAATTTTGTTTTTTAAATTATGGTCTTGCTAAACTTTAAAGTCAATTTTAAGGCATTAGAAGAAGCATTTTAGAGCGATTTTATATTAAATTAAGTTTTTATAATTTTTGTCATGGCATTCTTTAAACTCAATTTTAAGGCAATTAGCAGCGTCTTAGAGCGATTCTAGCTTTAATTCGTGATCATTACTAAAATTTCCATGTAACCCAAATTTCGTTTTTTAAATTATGGTCTTGCTAAACTTTAAAGTCAATTTTAAGGCACTTAGAAGCATTTTAGAGCGATTTTATATTTAATTTAGTTTTTATAATTTTTGTCATGGAATTCTTTAAACTCAATTTTAAGGCACTTAGAAGCGTCTTAGAGCGATTCTAGCTTTAATTCGTGATCACTACTAAAATTTCCATGTAACCCAAATTTTGTTTTTTAAATTATGGTCTTGCTAAACTTTAAAGTCAATTTTAAGGCACTTAGAAGCATTTTAGAGCGATTTTATATTTGATTTAGTTTTTATAATTTTTGTCATGGAATTCTTTAAACTCAATTTTAAGGCACTTAGAAGCGTCTTAGAGCGATTCTAGCTTTAATTCGTGATCATTACTAAAATTTCCATGTAACCCAAATTTTGTTTTTTAAATTATGGTCTTGCTAAACTTTAAAGTCAATTTTAAGGCACTTAGAAGCATTTTAGAGCGATTTTATATTTAATTAAGTTTTTATAATTTTTGTCATGGAATTCTTTAAACTCAATTTTAAGGCACTTAGAAGCGTCTTAGAGCGATTCTAGCTTTAATTCGTGATCATTACTAAAATTTCCATGTAACCCAAATTTCGTTTTTTAAATTATGGTCTTGCTAAACTTTAAAGTCAATTTTAAGGCACTTAGAAGCATTTTAGAGCGATTTTATATTTATATAAGTTTTTATAATTTTTGTCATGGAATTCTTTAAACTCAATTTTAAGGCACTTAGAAGCGTCTTAGAGCGATTCTAGCTTTAATTCGTGATCATTACTGAAATTTCCATGTAACCCAAATTTCGTATTTTAAATTATGGTCTTGCTAAACTTTAAAGTCAATTTTAAGGCACTTAGAAGCATATTAGAGCGATTTTATATTTAATTAAGTTTTTATAATTTTTGTCATGGAATTCTTTAAACTCAATTTTAAGGCACTTAGAAGCGTCTTAGAGCGATTCTAGCTTTAATTCGTGATCATTACTAAAATTTCCATGTTACCCAAATTTCGTTTTTTAAATTATGGTCTTGCTAAACTTTAAAGTAAATTTTAAGGCACTTAGAAGCATTTTAGAGCGATTTTATATTTCATTAAGTTTTTATAATTTTTGTCATGGAATTCTTTTAACTCAATTTTAAGGCACTTAGAAGCGTCTTAGAGCGATTCTAGCTTTAATTCGTGATCACTACTAAAATTTCCATGTAACCCAAATTTTGTTTTTTAAATTATGGTCTTGCTAAACTTTAAAGTCAATTTTAAGGCACTTAGAAGCATTTTAGAGCGATTTTATATTTAATTAAGTTTTTATAATTTTTGTCATGGCATTCTTTAAACTCAATTTTAAGGCACTTAGAAGCGTCTTAGAGCGATTCTAGCTTTAATTCGTGATCATTACTAAAATTTCCATGTAACCCAAATTTCGTTTTTTAAATTATGGTCTTGCTAAACTTTAAAGTCAATTTTAAGGCACTTAGAAGCATATTAGAGCGATTTTATATTTAATTAAGTTTTTATAATTTTTGTCATGGAATTCTTTAAACTCAATTTTAAGGCACTTAGAAGCGTCTTAGAGCGATTCTAGCTTTAATTCGTGATCACTACTAAAATTTCCATGTAACACAAATTTTGTTTTTTAAATTATGGTCTTGCTAAACTTTAAAGTAAATTTTAAGGCACTTAGAAGCATTTTAGAGCGATTTTCTATTAAATTAAGTTTTTATAATTTTTGTCATGGCATTCTTTAAACTCAATTTTAAGGCACTTAGAAGCGTCTTAGAGCGATTCTAGCTTTAATTCGTGATCATTACTAAAATTTCCATGTAACCCAAATTTCGTTTTTTAAATTATGGTCTTGCTAAACTTTAAAGTCAATTTTAAGGCACTTAGAAGCATTTTAGAGCGATTTTATATTTAATTAAGTTTTTATAATTTTTGTCATGGAATTCTTTAAACTCAATTTTAAGGCACTTAGAAGCGTCTTAGAGCGATTCTAGCTTTAATTCGTGATCACTACTAAAATTTCCATGTAACCCAAATTTTGTTTTTTAAATTATGGTCTTGCTAAACTTTAAAGTCAATTTTAAGGCACTTAGAAGCATTTTAGAGCGATTTTATATTTGATTTAGTTATTATAATTTTTGTCATGGAATTCTTTAAACTCAATTTTAAGGCACTTAGAAGCGTCTTAGAGCGATTCTAGCTTTAATTCGTGATCATTACTAAAATTTCCATGTTACCCAAATTTCGTTTTTTAAATTATGGTCTTGCTAAACTTTAAAGTAAATTTTAAGGCACTTAGAAGCATTTTAGAGCGATTTTATATTTCATTAAGTTTTTATAATTTTTGTCATGGAATTCTTTTAACTCAATTTTAAGGCACTTAGAAGCGTCTTAGAGCGATTCTAGCTTTAATTCGTGATCACTACTAAAATTTCCATGTAACCCAAATTTTTTTTTTTAAATTATGGTCTTGCTAAACTTTAAAGTCAATTTTAAGGCACTTAGAAGCATTTTAGAGCGATTTTATATTTCATTAAGTTTTTATAATTTTTGTCATGGAATTCTTTAAACTCAATTTTAAGGCACTTAGAAGCGTCTTAGAGCGATTCTAGCTTTAATTCGTGATCATTACTAAAATTTCCATGTTACCCAAATTTCGTTTTTTAAATTATGGTCTTGCTAAACTTTAAAGTAAATTTTAAGGCACTTAGAAGCATTTTAGAGCGATTTTATATTTCATAATTTTTGTCATGGAATTCTTTAAACTCAATTTTAAGGCACTTAGAAGCGTCTTAGAGCGATTCTAGCTTTAATTCGTGATCACTACTAAAATTTCCATGTAACCCAAATTTTTTTTTTTAAATTATGGTCTTGCTAAACTTTAAAGTCAATTTTAAGGCACTTAGAAGCATTTTAGAGCGATTTTATATATAATTAAGTTTTTATAATTTTTGTCATGGCATTCTTTAAACTCAATTTTAAGGCACTTAGAAGCGTCTTAGAGCGATTCTAGCTTTAATTCGTGATCATTACTAAAATTTCCATGTAACCCAAATTTCGTTTTTTAAATTATGGTCTTGCTAAACTTTAAAGTCAATTTTAAGGCACTTAGAAGCATATTAGAGCGATTTTATATTTAATTAAGTTTTTATAATTTTTGTCATGGAATTCTTTAAACTCAATTTTAAGGCACTTAGAAGCGTCTTAGAGCGATTCTAGCTTTAATTCGTGATCACTACTAAAATTTCCATGTAACCCAAATTTTGTTTTTTAAATTATGGTCTTGCTAAACTTTAAAGTCAATTTTAAGGCATTAGAAGAAGCATTTTAGAGCGATTTTATATTAAATTAAGTTTTTATAATTTTTGTCATGGCATTCTTTAAACTCAATTTTAAGGCAATTAGCAGCGTCTTAGAGCGATTCTAGCTTTAATTCGTGATCATTACTAAAATTTCCATGTAACCCAAATTTCGTTTTTTAAATTATGGTCTTGCTAAACTTTAAAGTCAATTTTAAGGCACTTAGAAGCATTTTAGAGCGATTTTATATTTAATTTAGTTTTTATAATTTTTGTCATGGAATTCTTTAAACTCAATTTTAAGGCACTTAGAAGCGTCTTAGAGCGATTCTAGCTTTAATTCGTGATCACTACTAAAATTTCCATGTAACCCAAATTTTGTTTTTTAAATTATGGTCTTGCTAAACTTTAAAGTCAATTTTAAGGCACTTAGAAGCATTTTAGAGCGATTTTATATTTGATTTAGTTTTTATAATTTTTGTCATGGAATTCTTTAAACTCAATTTTAAGGCACTTAGAAGCGTCTTAGAGCGATTCTAGCTTTAATTCGTGATCATTACTAAAATTTCCATGTAACCCAAATTTTGTTTTTTAAATTATGGTCTTGCTAAACTTTAAAGTCAATTTTAAGGCACTTAGAAGCATTTTAGAGCGATTTTATATTTAATTAAGTTTTTATAATTTTTGTCATGGAATTCTTTAAACTCAATTTTAAGGCACTTAGAAGCGTCTTAGAGCGATTCTAGCTTTAATTCGTGATCATTACTAAAATTTCCATGTAACCCAAATTTCGTTTTTTAAATTATGGTCTTGCTAAACTTTAAAGTCAATTTTAAGGCACTTAGAAGCATTTTAGAGCGATTTTATATTTATATAAGTTTTTATAATTTTTGTCATGGAATTCTTTAAACTCAATTTTAAGGCACTTAGAAGCGTCTTAGAGCGATTCTAGCTTTAATTCGTGATCATTACTGAAATTTCCATGTAACCCAAATTTCGTATTTTAAATTATGGTCTTGCTAAACTTTAAAGTCAATTTTAAGGCACTTAGAAGCATATTAGAGCGATTTTATATTTAATTAAGTTTTTATAATTTTTGTCATGGAATTCTTTAAACTCAATTTTAAGGCACTTAGAAGCGTCTTAGAGCGATTCTAGCTTTAATTCGTGATCATTACTAAAATTTCCATGTTACCCAAATTTCGTTTTTTAAATTATGGTCTTGCTAAACTTTAAAGTAAATTTTAAGGCACTTAGAAGCATTTTAGAGCGATTTTATATTTCATTAAGTTTTTATAATTTTTGTCATGGAATTCTTTTAACTCAATTTTAAGGCACTTAGAAGCGTCTTAGAGCGATTCTAGCTTTAATTCGTGATCACTACTAAAATTTCCATGTAACCCAAATTTTGTTTTTTAAATTATGGTCTTGCTAAACTTTAAAGTCAATTTTAAGGCACTTAGAAGCATTTTAGAGCGATTTTATATTTAATTAAGTTTTTATAATTTTTGTCATGGCATTCTTTAAACTCAATTTTAAGGCACTTAGAAGCGTCTTAGAGCGATTCTAGCTTTAATTCGTGATCATTACTAAAATTTCCATGTAACCCAAATTTCGTTTTTTAAATTATGGTCTTGCTAAACTTTAAAGTCAATTTTAAGGCACTTAGAAGCATATTAGAGCGATTTTATATTTAATTAAGTTTTTATAATTTTTGTCATGGAATTCTTTAAACTCAATTTTAAGGCACTTAGAAGCGTCTTAGAGCGATTCTAGCTTTAATTCGTGATCACTACTAAAATTTCCATGTAACACAAATTTTGTTTTTTAAATTATGGTCTTGCTAAACTTTAAAGTAAATTTTAAGGCACTTAGAAGCATTTTAGAGCGATTTTCTATTAAATTAAGTTTTTATAATTTTTGTCATGGCATTCTTTAAACTCAATTTTAAGGCACTTAGAAGCGTCTTAGAGCGATTCTAGCTTTAATTCGTGATCATTACTAAAATTTCCATGTAACCCAAATTTCGTTTTTTAAATTATGGTCTTGCTAAACTTTAAAGTCAATTTTAAGGCACTTAGAAGCATTTTAGAGCGATTTTATATTTAATTAAGTTTTTATAATTTTTGTCATGGAATTCTTTAAACTCAATTTTAAGGCACTTAGAAGCGTCTTAGAGCGATTCTAGCTTTAATTCGTGATCACTACTAAAATTTCCATGTAACCCAAATTTTGTTTTTTAAATTATGGTCTTGCTAAACTTTAAAGTCAATTTTAAGGCACTTAGAAGCATTTTAGAGCGATTTTATATTTGATTTAGTTATTATAATTTTTGTCATGGAATTCTTTAAACTCAATTTTAAGGCACTTAGAAGCGTCTTAGAGCGATTCTAGCTTTAATTCGTGATCATTACTAAAATTTCCATGTTACCCAAATTTCGTTTTTTAAATTATGGTCTTGCTAAACTTTAAAGTAAATTTTAAGGCACTTAGAAGCATTTTAGAGCGATTTTATATTTCATTAAGTTTTTATAATTTTTGTCATGGAATTCTTTTAACTCAATTTTAAGGCACTTAGAAGCGTCTTAGAGCGATTCTAGCTTTAATTCGTGATCACTACTAAAATTTCCATGTAACCCAAATTTTGTTTTTTAAATTATGGTCTTGCTAAACTTTAAAGTCAATTTTAAGGCACTTAGAAGCATTTTAGAGCGATTTTATATTTAATTAAGTTTTTATAATTTTTGTCATGGCATTCTTTAAACTCAATTTTAAGGCACTTAGAAGCGTCTTAGAGCGATTCTAGCTTTAATTCGTGATCATTACTAAAATTTCCATGTAACCCAAATTTCGTTTTTTAAATTATGGTCTTGCTAAACTTTAAAGTCAATTTTAAGGCACTTAGAAGCATATTAGAGCGATTTTATATTTAATTAAGTTTTTATAATTTTTGTCATGGAATTCTTTAAACTCAATTTTAAGGCACTTAGAAGCGTCTTAGAGCGATTCTAGCTTTAATTCGTGATCACTACTAAAATTTCCATGTAACACAAATTTTGTTTTTTAAATTATGGTCTTGCTAAACTTTAAAGTCAATTTTAAGGCACTTAGAAGCATATTAGAGCGATTTTATATTTAATTAAGTTTTTATAATTTTTGTCATGGAATTCTTTAAACTCAATTTTAAGGCACTTAGAAGCGTCTTAGAGCGATTCTAGCTTTAATTCGTGATCATTACTAAAATTTCCATGTTACCCAAATTTCGTTTTTTAAATTATGGTCTTGCTAAACTTTAAAGTAAATTTTAAGGCACTTAGAAGCATTTTAGAGCGATTTTATATTTCATTAAGTTTTTATAATTTTTGTCATGGAATTCTTTTAACTCAATTTTAAGGCACTTAGAAGCGTCTTAGAGCGATTCTAGCTTTAATTCGTGATCACTACTAAAATTTCCATGTAACCCAAATTTTGTTTTTTAAATTATGGTCTTGCTAAACTTTAAAGTCAATTTTAAGGCACTTAGAAGCATTTTAGAGCGATTTTATATTTAATTAAGTTTTTATAATTTTTGTCATGGCATTCTTTAAACTCAATTTTAAGGCACTTAGAAGCGTCTTAGAGCGATTCTAGCTTTAATTCGTGATCATTACTAAAATTTCCATGTAACCCAAATTTCGTTTTTTAAATTATGGTCTTGCTAAACTTTAAAGTCAATTTTAAGGCACTTAGAAGCATATTAGAGCGATTTTATATTTAATTAAGTTTTTATAATTTTTGTCATGGAATTCTTTAAACTCAATTTTAAGGCACTTAGAAGCGTCTTAGAGCGATTCTAGCTTTAATTCGTGATCACTACTAAAATTTCCATGTAACACAAATTTTGTTTTTTAAATTATGGTCTTGCTAAACTTTAAAGTAAATTTTAAGGCACTTAGAAGCATTTTAGAGCGATTTTCTATTAAATTAAGTTTTTATAATTTTTGTCATGGCATTCTTTAAACTCAATTTTAAGGCACTTAGAAGCGTCTTAGAGCGATTCTAGCTTTAATTCGTGATCATTACTAAAATTTCCATGTAACCCAAATTTCGTTTTTTAAATTATGGTCTTGCTAAACTTTAAAGTCAATTTTAAGGCACTTAGAAGCATTTTAGAGCGATTTTATATTTAATTAAGTTTTTATAATTTTTGTCATGGAATTCTTTAAACTCAATTTTAAGGCACTTAGAAGCGTCTTAGAGCGATTCTAGCTTTAATTCGTGATCACTACTAAAATTTCCATGTAACCCAAATTTTGTTTTTTAAATTATGGTCTTGCTAAACTTTAAAGTCAATTTTAAGGCACTTAGAAGCATTTTAGAGCGATTTTATATTTGATTTAGTTATTATAATTTTTGTCATGGAATTCTTTAAACTCAATTTTAAGGCACTTAGAAGCGTCTTAGAGCGATTCTAGCTTTAATTCGTGATCATTACTAAAATTTCCATGTAACCCAAATTTTGTTTTTTAAATTATGGTCTTGCTAAACTTTAAAGTCAATTTTAAGGCACTTAGAAGCATTTTAGAGCGATTTTATATTTAATTAAGTTTTTATAATTTTTGTCATGGAATTCTTTAAACTCTTATTTTAAGGCACTTAGAAGCGTCTTAGAGCGATTCTAGCTTTAATTCGTGATCATTACTAAAATTTCCATGTATCCCAAATTTCGTTTTTTAAATTATGGTCTTGCTAAACTTTAAAGTCAATTTTAAGGCACTTAGATGCATTTTAGAGCGATTTTATATTTAATTAAGTTTTTATAAATTTTGTCATGGCATTCTTTAAACTCAATTT
Organism: Dolichopus griseipennis; assembly: GCA_963082915.1. Lineage (NCBI taxonomy): Eukaryota > Metazoa > Arthropoda > Insecta > Diptera > Dolichopodidae > Dolichopus > Dolichopus griseipennis. The sequence continues at coordinate 152,090 of CAUJBZ010000234.1, forward strand.
TAAGGCACTTAGAAGCGTCTTAGAGCGATTCTAGCTTTAATTCGTGATCATTACTAAAATTTCCATGTAACCCAAATTTCGTTTTTTAAATTATGGTCTTGCTAAACTTTAAAGTCAATTTTAAGGCACTTAGAAGCATTTTAGAGCGATTTTATATTTAATTAAGTTTTTATAATTTTTGTCATGGAATTCTTTAAACTCTTATTTTAAGGCACTTAGAAGCGTCTTAGAGCGATTCTAGCTTTAATTCGTGATCATTACTAAAATTTCCATGTTACCCAAATTTCGTTTTTTAAATTATGGTCTTGCTAAACTTTAAAGTCAATTTTAAGGCACTTAGATGCATTTTAGAGCGATTTTATATTTAATTAAGTTTTTATAATTTTTGTCATGGAATTCTTTAAACTCTTATTTTAAGGCACTTAGAAGCGTCTTAGAGCGATTCTAGCTTTAATTCGTGATCATTACTAAAATTTCCATGTAACCCAAATTTCGTTTTTTAAATTATGGTCTTGCTAAACTTTAAAGTCAATTTTAAGGCACTTAGGGTGCGTTTATGTTGGAGCTGCGATAAGTGATAAGAGCGTCGATAAGAGCATCGATAAGAGCATAGAAAAAGCTATGCTCTTATGCAGTGTTTATATTGGAGCTTCGATAAGCGATAATCGATGTAAAATAAACAATAATATTATTTATGGTTGTATTAAATATCTGGTTATATTTTAAAAAAAAAAAAAAACAAAATGAAATTAAAAAGCTTTTAAGAATTAAATAAAATAATAAAACATAATTATAATTTTTTATTTATTGGAAGGGTAAAGTAATAACAAAAGAATATTAAATTGTTACTGAGTATAAGTGTTTTAATTTTAAGTCATTAAAAAAAGTAAGTTTGCAACAGTTTCTCCTACCGTGATATTTATTTAAAAGACAATATAAAACTCGTATTTAAATTAACAATCAAGTTCTTGAAATTTTATTTTATGAAAAACAGATGAAATATAAATATAATATTATTAAACCTATACAATAAGTTAAAGTTCGTTAAACATGCATTCATTTTCAACATGCAAAAATTTTTTTAAACATATTTTACATAGGATTTTAAAAAATATTTGTAGACAAAAGTTAAAACTAAAATTTTGTTATAATATTTACATCTTAAATTTTTACCCTAAATAGTTTATACCTAATTGATTTTGTTAATTTTTTTTTATTAATTTCCAATAAAAAAAAATTATTTTTAAAAAATTAAAATTATTATTTACATGTTGTATTAAGCTTCACGGCCACTTCAGTCCATAACTTGTCCAAAATGAACCTGTTATGGTGAATTTTATCCCTCTGGTCCCAAATAGATGGTCTGATATATATTACGCTTATTAATAGTTCCACGTCCTTTACTATTTAAATTACTATTTAACTAATTTTATTTATTGAAAATTATACAAAAAAAAACATAAAACAAAAAATTATTTTATCAAAAATAAAAAAAATTTTTATTTTATTATAATTAAAAATTTACAATTGCACCTGCTTGAGATTTTATATTAAAAAAAAAAATAACAAACAAAAATAACAAAACATTTATTTAAAAAATTACAATAACAAAAGAGAGAAAAGCATTTATTTAAAAATTTTGATCATCGATAAGAGCGTAGAAAACTGAATAAAGAGTTTTCTATGCTCTTATCGCTTATCGATGATCAAAGCGATGCTCCAACATAAACACCTCTATTTAAAACATGTATATAGTTTTCTACGCTATGCTCTTATCGACGCTCTTATCACTTATCGCAGCTCCAACATAAACGCACCCTTAGAAGCGTCTTAGAGCGATTCTAGCTTTAATTCGTGATCATTACTAAAATTTCCATGTAACCCAAATTTCGTTTTTTAAATTATGGTCTTGCTAAACTTTAAAGTCAATTTTAAGGCACTTAGATGCATTTTAGAGCGATTTTATATTTAATTAAGTTTTTATAATTTTTGTCATGGAATTCTTTAAACTCTTATTTTAAGGCACTTAGAAGCGTCTTAGAGCGATTCTAGCTTTAATTCGTGATCATTACTAAAATTTCCATGTTACCCAAATTTCGTTTTTTAAATTATGGTCTTGCTAAACTTTAAAGTAAATTTTAAAGCACTTAGAAGCATTTTAGAGCGATTTTATATTTCATTAAGTTTTTATAATTTTTGTCATGGAATTCTTTTAACTCAATTTTAAGGCACTTAGAAGCGTCTTAGAGCGATTCTAGCTTTAATTCGTGATCACTACTAAAATTTCCATGTAACCCAAATTTTGTTTTTTAAATTATGGTCTTGCTAAACTTTAAAGTCAATTTTAAGGCACTTAGAAGCATTTTAGAGCGATTTTATATTTACATAAGATTTTATATTTGTTGTCATGGAATTCTTTAAACTCAATTTTAAGGCACTTAGAAGCGTCTTAGAGCGATTCTAGCTTTAGTTCGTGATCATTACTAAAATTTCCATGTTACCCAAATTTCGTTTTTTAAATTATGGTCTTGCTAAACTTTAAAGTCAATTTTAAGGCACTTAGATGCATTTTAGAGCGATTTTATATTTAATTAAGTTTTTATAAATTTTGTCATGGCATTCTTTAAACTCAATTTTAAGGCACTTAGAAGCGTCTTAGAGCGATTCTAGCTTTAATTCGTGATCATTACTAAAATTTCCATGTAACCCAAATTTCGTTTTTTAAATTATGGTATTGCTAAACTTTAAAGTCAATTTTAAGGCACTTAGAAGCATTTTAGAGCGATTTTATGTTTAATTAAGTTTTTATAATTTTTGTCATGGAATTCTTTAAACTCAATTTTAAGGCACTTAGAAGCGTCTTAGAGCGATTCTAGCTTTAATTCGTGATCATTACTAAAATTTCCATGTAACCCAAATTTTGTTTTTTAAATTATGGTCTTGCTAAACTTTAAAGTCAATTTTAAGGCACTTAGAAGCATTTTAGAGCGATTTTATATCATAATATTTAATCGGCTTATTTTTTCCCATACAAATATAAACATCCTTTTTTACGACAAACTATTTGACCAATTTTAATGAAACAACAACCAAAAGAAAGGTTTGTTTTGTTTTCATAGGACAATGATATTTTTTTTTTAGAATATTGCGTTTTTTCAGGTGAAAACCCGTCTTTAAATTAACGTAAATTTGAATTTAACGGTCACGCTGTTAAAAGTTAAGGCTTATGACTCTAATATTATGCGCCGACTTTCTGGGTAAAAGTAATGCATTTTCGGTTGTATTCGCAGCTCAATCAAACTATATATTATAGGCGCCGACTTATGTATATCTCTCTTTTTTATTCAATGAACAAGGAGATTTAAATTTTTTTAAAATTTTTTTTTGTTTTTGTTTTTTCTTTATCTTAAAAAGTGAACGAAAAAAATGAGTTCTCTTCGATTCAAAATAAAAGCAATACATTTGGTTTATACAGTAGTTTTCATTTATAACGAACTCGGTGCACTTTTTGCCAAAGATTAAATTTTACCTAAAAATGTAAGTTTTTTATTACATTGATATTTCTTTTATTTAAACTTATTATATCTAATTATGTTGCTTGGCAATTAATTAAGTCTTTTTTATTTAGTTTTGAATATAAAAAAAATCCTAATAACGTATTAAAAATACAAAAAAAATTTCATTAGAAGAAAAAGCACTATACATAGGCTTGAGGTTGACACATCAAATAAAATTTTAGCAAATGAGTTCGAAGTGTCCATTCTAGAATCAGCACATTCTACAATGTTCAAGTTTTATACTAATTTTTCAAAATTCACAGCATTCTTTTAAAACGACATTCGTTTATTACGACGAATATTTTTCGTCCCATCATGGTCGTTATAACCGAAAAGTACTGTACTTTGTTTTCGTTTGCTTAAAAATTTTTTTTTCTTAAATCGTATATTGTTGTTGGTTTTTGTTAAGTTTTTTGTAAAATAAGAAACCGACTTCTGATAAATAATATTTCTTAAGAAAAATGATTTGTTACTTATGGATCAACCAAATTCAGCGTGTACGGCGTTCAGTTTCTGTCAAAAAATTTTGAAATAAGTTGTTATGTAGAGAAATTTACATGAAAGCATACGCGACGTACTGTACCTCGGAGTTTTAAAATTTAAAAATTGACAAAGCGTATAAAAATATTGTAAATTGTTTTTTCTTATGTTGCTACGATTAAATTTTAAAAATAAAATATTTTAAAATGATATTTTTTTAAAATAATTTTTTTTAAAACATACATACATATATTCAAAATAATTGAAATATGTTTGCAAAAAATTAAAAACGAAAAATCTTTCTTAAAAAAATAATTTGCAATTTAAATGATTTGTTCCTTTGGGCCTAACCAAAATCAACGCTTATGGTGTTTTAAATTAGTAGTTAAGTACATGATATTACATGAGAATAACTTACTGTACCTCGAATTTTTAAAATTTAAACATTGACAAAGCATATAAAAAAGTTATTGTTTTTTCTTATGTTGTTATTGTTCTAAAAATAAAATATTTTAAAATAATATTGTTTTTAAAAATACCTATATTTTTTTTAAAAAATACTTTACATATATTCAAAATAATTGAAATACCTATAGTATGTTTCCAGAAACAAAAAAATAACATTTCTTAAGAAAAATTATGTGTTCTTTACAGATCAACCAGAATAAACTCGTACGGCATGCAGTTTCTGTCAAAAAAATTTGAAATAAGTAGGTATGTTGTGTACTGTACTTCGGAATTTAAAATTTTAAAATTTGACAAAACGTATAATAATATTGTAATTGTTTTTTCTGATGTTGCTACGATTTAGATTTCAAAATTAAATATATTAAAAATAATATTTTTTTTTTAAAAAAACATACATTCAAAATAATTGAAAATACTTATAATATGTTCGCAAAAAAAACTAAAAAATAATCTTAAACTTAAATAAAAGTTGACGTATAATTTCTGTCAAAAAATTTACAAATAAATAAGTACATGAATTTTCATGAGAGCAACCAAAATACGCGTAACGCGATGTACTGTAATCGGATTTTTAAAATTTACAAATTGACAAATGGTTTTTGGTTTTTCTTATATTTCTAAGATTATGTTTAAAAAATATCTTATATTGAAAAAAATTCAAAATATACCTATTATATGAAATTAATAAAATTTTTTGTTGTAAATTAAAACATTCAAATAAATATTTTTGTGTGTACGCGCGTATCAATTTACGGATATATAGATAGACATATTGACGTACTGCCGTATAAAAATTGTACGTCGTATGCTTTAATTTAGATAAAATAAATATTTAATTATCTACTTCTTTCATCTACTATTCTTCAAGAGGCGGTGTGGTGTAGCTGTAAAAAGAGTAGTTCACTCCTATAAAAATAGGTATAATATAAAGTAAAGTAAAGAATTCAGAACCATTTTTTGTATATGTACATACATTTGGAGTAAAAATTTCAGATTTTATTATTGAAATGTAGTGCTTATTTGCCTATGTAGCTACTAAATTTAAAAATGGAATAAGGGGAGGAAAAAATCATCAATATAGATATGTTATAAATGTTAAAATTGTGGCGGTGTGGTGTAGCTGTAAAAAGAGTAGTTCACTCCTATACAAATAGGTATAATATAAAGTAAAGTAAAGAATTCAGAACCATTTTTTGTATATGTACATACATTTGGAGTAAAAATTTCAGATTTTATTATTGAAATGTAGTGCTTATTTGCCTATGTAGCTACTAAATTTAAAAATGGAATAAGGGGAGGAAAAAATCATCAATATAGATATGTTATAAATCTTAAAATTGTGATTTTAAAAAAAATCTCGACTTCTGTCAACTTAACTATTATTTTGTATTTTGGCAGCTTCAATATAATATAATACTAAGTACTTAACTTATTTACTTATGAATTATGATAGGTATGTTAAATTTTGTTGTACATATTATGCTCTATGAATAAGCTTTTTAATTACGATACAGAATACATCATCATCAAATTTTCAGAACATTATTTATTTTAGAACACTATTTATATTTAGAATGTAAATCGCTTTTTTTGTGTAATCTGTGCAAAATTATACTCTCTTTAAAGCGCGTTAAGCTACAGGAATAAAATTCAAAAATACTTAAAAACGTTTTTATAATTGAAAAAATTATAAATTTTTTTTTAATAAGGAAATTTCGAACGAAAGAACTGTTGCCATCAATTTTAGTATGCATAGGAAAAAAAAAATAAGTTTTGTATAATATTAGTCTAATATAAATTATACAAAACGGATTTTTTATGTAAATTTAAAAGCACAAAGAGCTCGAATTTCGAGCACAGGGCGTTACTAGTTTAAATAAGTTTTTATAATTTTTGTCATGGAATTTTTTAAACTCAATTTTAAGGCACTTAGAAGCGTCTTAGAGCGATTCTAGCTTTAATTCGTGATCATTACTAAAATTTCCATGTAACCCAAATTTCGTTTTTTAAATTATGGTCTTGCTAAACTTTAATAAAATTTAATTAAACAGTGTTTTAAGTTCTATTAAGGGGTTTTTATCAATTTTTTAAAGAGAATATTTTGCAATTGATTGTTTAGTTTAGGAATTTTATGATTATAATTAAAATTGTAAATATTAAAGTATTAAGTTGTACTTTTAATCAAACAATTTATTTTTTTGGAGCAGTAAAGATATTAAATAATTTTTTCTGAAACTAAAACTGGCTCTTAGAGTTCACTTAGTTAAAACAAATCTGATCAGAAATTGTATTACATTGATGATTTCCATAGTTTCAGACTTCGTTTGTGTTTGATGCAAGAAAAGATATGGGAGTACTAAGTTAATCACTGAATTGAATATTTGACAATATTTAGTAGTTTAAATTTGTTTGAATTTATTCAAAACTAGAAAACAAAAATTACAAAGTTAGTTTAACAGGGAGTTTCAAATATTAAAAGCTGCAGAATCCCATAAAACATGAAGTCAACGCACAACGCATAAACTAAGATTTCACTTTTTAATGTGACCTTCGCTCAAAAGGGAAGGTCAGAAGTTGTTATTTTAGAGAAGAACTTTATTTTGGATCGGTTATAAATATATGCAGAAAGAAACTTAGTATAACTGAGCGGGTATCGTTTATTAGAAAGAATTAACTCCAACGAGCAGTACAAAAATTAAAAAGTAATGTCTAATATACGAGGCCGCGGTAGTGTATTGGGTAATTATTTGTTTAACCGAGTGAGTGCAAGCTCGTAAAGTGCAAGCTCGTAAGGTAATAAATAATTAAATAATAAAAAAGTTATTGAAAAATAAATTTACTTTACAAAATGCCCTTGGTTACAAAATACTATAATTTGTGATAGCAGTATATCTGCCACGCCTGTAAACAAAATCATGCTTAGAAAAATCAGCCTTATTTCACTGTATGTGGCAAAAGTGTTTTAATAAATAAATATTTATAAATAAATATTAAGTGTATTTGCATTGGGATGCATAACGGTTCGCAAGGCCTAGGTGTTAGGATAGCATATGTTTTCCTCTATGGCAACAACAATGTTTAATACTTTTTTAATACTTTAGGATTATTAATTAAAATATTATTCCACTTGAATTATTATTAAGGGGTTACCTACATTTCCATTTATTCTATTATTACATTTTAATTCCTTCTTCTACGACTCTATAGCTTTGACCTTCTTAACTATTTGCCTCCACATCTCCCGGTCTTTCGCCGTTGTTTTTCAATTCCTCAATGGAAGTTCAATTTTATCAAAATATTATCAAAACGCTTCAATTTTCAATATTATTTTCCAATCTTGTTCTGGGTCTTCTCCTAGCCCAATATAATGTAGGATTTTATATGTTACCTTAGGCGAACAATGTCATAATTTGTTATAAGTTCGTTTATTTCGGCTTTATTCCTTCTCCTATATTCTTCCATTTTCATTTGATTTCCATATCAGATAAGTGCCGGAATCGGGGTGGAGGGATAAGAAAATCATGCTTAACTACCATAGCATTTAGTAGCATAGAACATGGGACCTGCTATAATTAAACATTAAATTCTGATATTGACCGATTTACAACTAATAATTTTCGGCAATGTAATTTTTCTACATGACAATTTTTATGTTAATTTTAATTATTATTAGAAAAAGTAATTATTCTACAAATATTTTCAAAATTATCACATAATTTAAAAACTTTACACAATTTTTGTTATACCACATTTTAAAACACAATTCAATGACCATAAATTTTTATTTTTGGTAATTCTCTTAATAGCTTCCCCCATTCCACACATTCACATGAAATTTCATTGTCAAAAATTCAAATGTTCATCATTTGTAATTGAGGGGACACAAAAAAATCATTTGCCATGTTGTCAAATAAATAAAAAATTTTTTAATATAAAGAATACTTCAAGTTTCATTTTCCTGTGTCGTACTCTTATGTACTCTTCATCAAAGTAATTTTTGTTCAATTACGCTTTTTAACCCTTTTCTCTCTTTAAAAGGCTTTGTTTAAAATCAGAATTCAATCATGCTAAAAAGTAACAAGTGATGAAAAAAAACCAAGGGTTTTTAAAAAAGCACATTTTCAAAATTATATTGTATTACATACTGAGTTTAACTTTGGAAATATTTACTTAGAAATAGTTACTACTGACTTATAAAATTTACTGCTAACAGTAAATTTTTTATTTAAAAGTTGTTATAGCCCTTCAATGGGGAAGGTTGCCAAATTTCTCAAGTCTCTAACTTCAACTTCCCCCCCCCCCCCTCATCCTCTAGTTTTTTAAGTTCTAGGAATTAAATTGTGAATTACACAAAAATTTGGAATTTTACTTAGAATTTTATTATCTAAGCAAAAATGGGTAAAACTAAGAGACACTTTCTTCAATTTAAGGAACCCCTTTTAAATTTAAGAAAAACCTTTAACATATGTTAAAATATAATGTTGGACCTTTAAATTTTGTATATTAATAAAAAAAAAATTGGACAGGTATTCAAGTTACAGGTGCTTAAAAATAGCATAATTTCAATTTTCGGGCCCTTATAGCTCCTAAACAGGGGGCTTGACAAAAAAATTTTGTTAACTGGCTCCTACTATTTTTTTAGGATCTAACTTCTCCCAAAATTTCAAGATCCTAGCTTGAACCGTTTAGAAGATATATAGGGCCAAAAATTTTGCAAAAATTGAGTTTTATATAATGGTAAATTTTAGTAGCGTATGGCAACCCTATACATTTAAGCGACATATTTTTGTAAAGCCTATAAAAGCAGCTCTCCAATACCGTTTTTCGATTGAAAATAAACTTAACAGAACTTTTGTTATATCAATTTAAATATAGGGCTTTTTTGGAATTTTCAGGGGCTGTAACTTCGTCACCCTTCAAAATTAAGAAAAATCTTTGACACATGTTGAAATATAATTAGAGAGCTTTGAATTTTGTCTATCACTAAAAAAAAATTTGGACAGGTATTCAAGTTACAGGTGTTTAAAAATAGCAAAATTTCAATTTTCGAGCCCTTATAGCTCCTAAATAGGGGGCTTGAAAAAAAAATTTTGTTAACCGACTCCTACTAATTTCTGAGTATCTAACTCCTCCCAAAATTTCAAGACCCTAGCTTGAACCGTTCAGAAGATATGTGTGACCAAAAATTTTGCGAAAATCGAGTTTTGCGTAATGTTAAATTTTAGTACCGTATGGCAACCCTAAACATTTGCCTTGTAAAAATTTATAAAGTTTATAAAACCAGCTATCATTTGCCGTTTTCAGATTGAAAATATATGTTACAGAACTCTTGTTATAACAATTTAAATATAGGGCTTTTTCCAACTTTGGGGGGCTGTAGCCCCGTAACAGGTGGGGCTACAGAAAAAAATTCTTCTACGAAATTATTTTTTTTGCAAAAACTACCCACGGTTAAAATTTCTTTTCTCTATTTCAAACGGTGTAAAAGTTTTTGTAAACATACGGACGGACGGACGGACGGACGGACGGACAGAGTGAAGCTATATAGGCACATTTTTACAAAATTTTTTGAAAATGTGCTAATAATAAAGGTTAAAAATAAAATTTAATGAAAAATTTTTTAAAAGGAATATTGCTATTAATTGAAGGATGGCTTCGATGAAAATATAAAATAGGTAAAAAATATTCTAAGGGTAATATGATTTATCTGGGAGATATATTTGTCGGGATTAATTTTAAAAAGTTTAGATTTAAATTTAAATTGAAAATTGGGACTTTAATTTGATAATTAATATTTAGAAAATAACTAATATTTTGGAAATTTAATTAAGATTTCCAATTATATTTAGTAAATATCTTTAATTGTGAAGATGTTTATGGACTTCAGCTTGAACTAATTTTTTTTTAGTTTTGCAAACTGAGAAAATCTAGGAGTGGATTTCTTTCTATATAATTGTACTCGTACAGTTGACATTTGAGAAATTATTTTTAGGAGAAACAGTAGAGACAGCTTGAGAGTAGACTTGAAACCAACTTAGTTTCTTTTAAAATGTTGGAAATTGTAAAATGAAATAATTCTATCAAAATGCTTACAAAATAAATAAATATACAGGGTGGCGCAAAACGACCGATATATTTTTTATTTTTATTTCAGAATTTTGTGAAGAAAACTTGGGGAATTGGAAATGGAACAGAACACAACAGAACAGCGATATCGGTCGTTTTGCACCACCCTGTATTAAATGGAACCGTATTCCATGTTTATACAGTTTTCATAATAAATTCATTATCAGTGATGACATAAAAATATAAAATATAGGGGTTTCGATAGTAGTTGATAAGTATTTGTCATAACAAAGAAGGGTTGCGGGCTCGATTTCCATAAATGTCATAAAATATTGAATTACAAAAAAAAAAAAATATTGAAGAATAATATTTCTCAACAAAATCACCTTGGTGACCAAATATAATTTAAAAATATTAAATATATAATATGAACAAAACAAATAATATTACTTATAAATTAAAAGAAAGTATTGGAAGTGTGATAAACAACGGGTCGCAAGACCTACTTGTTAGGATAGCACATGCAATCCCTAATATCTGTGTGGATGGGATTATGTTCTCCCTTATATAATATATTCCATAACTAGTAAAAAAGTTGCAGTTGAGTACGTAAAGGCTTTCGTAAAAATCAAATAATGAAACTGAAGAAAAGGGGAAACTTGTATTTAACATTTGAATTAATATAATTTCCGTTACATAATTTCAATCTATTATTTTGAGAAATTTTCAATATAACTTTAATTTCTCTTACTTTGATATTATAATACTATTTGCTAATCATCGATTTTAAAAGCTTACTTTATTCAACTTAATCAATAATAATATCGAATATCGAATTGTATCTTTTCGATACGATTATAAATAACACATTTTTAACATCACTCCTATATTATACATTAAATAATTTAAAATATCAGCAGGATACTTCATATTTGATAAAATTTTCCCCCCATTCTTATTTTTTCGTTATTATATAATTTCAAAACTCTCATTTCAATTTGTTACGTTTTAAAAATCGTTATGAATTTTTTTTTCAAAACCTCTATTTATACCCGTGCATACATATATGAACATCGGGTATATTAAAATTACTCCTCCGTTTGTAACGCATCGAAATATAAGAGCTAGATATAGTGTCAAGGGTACGTGTCGAATCAGCATCGAAAAGTGAATCGATCTAGCTATGTGTGTCCGTCCGTCCGTCAGCACGATAACTCAAAAACTATAAGAGCTAGAGTTCTGAAATTTTCACAAAGTAATTTTTAGACAATTTGTAGGTTCCCTATTGTTTTTGGTTAAAATCGGACCAAGGCTTCGGGGAGCTGCCATACAACTTTTTTGCACCAATATGAATTTCTTCAAAACTAATTATACTACGGGGATAAAAATTACACACGGTTAGTTTTATAATGACTCCGGCACTTATATGAAGTTTCAAAATGTTAGGGCCCCATTTTCGGGGGGCTGCCATACAACTTCTTTGCACTAATATGAATTTCTTCAAAACTAATTATACTACGCGGATGAAAATTACACACGGATAGTTATATAATGAATCGAGCACTTATATGAAGTTTCAAAATGTTAGGGCCCCATTTATGGGGGGCTGCCATACAACTTCTTTGCACCAATATGAATTTCTTCAAAACTATTTATACTACGAGGCTGAAAATTACACACGGTTAGTTATATAATGAATCGAGCACTTATGAAGTTTCAAAATTTTAGGGCCCCATTTTCGGGGGGCTGCCATACAACTTATTTGCACCAATATGAATTTCTTCAAAACTAATTATACTACGACGATAAAAATTACACACGGTTATTTATATAATGAATCGAGCACTTATATGAAGTTTCAAAATGTTACGGCCCCATTTTGGGGGGCTGCCATACAAAGTTTTCGATTCAATAACTGCGAATCTAATGAAGCTACAAGGTTAAAATTAAAATTGGGCAGGTAAAGTAAAAGGGCAAGTTAGTTGGCAAAGTTGGACATCAATCGGACCATCGGAATTTTAGGGTGGGCCATTTTTTTTTTTTTTGTTTTTTTTTTTTTTTTTTTTTAAGCTAAAGTTATGGGACAATGAATGAAAATTTTGTTTTTTTTTTTGTGATTTTTTTTTTTTTTTTGTTAATTTTTTTGTTTTTTTGACAATGAATGAAAATTTTGTTTTATGTTTTGTGATTTTTTTTTTTTGTTTACGTCAAAATTATGGAGTAATGAGTTAAATGTATAAGGGAAGTATATTACGGTTTATTTTATACACCATAGTGGGTATGCACGGGTATCTAAAAGTTGACAAGGGCAACTATAATCTTCCTCGTTTTTTGTTGCATTTAATTTAAAATGAGAGTGTGAATTGCAGACAGTGTAGTATATTTTCATATATTTACTATCTAATCGTTTATGAAACCATATAACGTCAATTTATAGCAAGCAATCATCAGTCATACACCATCAGAGAAATGAGTGACGAATTAAAAATCGTTTCCTTAAAATTTTTCCATTACGTTTTTTTTTTTTAATTTCATCCAAAAAGGAAGAATGAGACATAAAATAAAAAAATATATAATATATGTGAACACAACAGTATCTGAAGACTTAAAATTAGTTTTTTTTTTTAAAACAAAATACTCATATTGAGCAATGAGCATTTTATTTTATATATTTGGTAGTATGTTGAATGCTCTCATTTCCTGTTTACACTTCGTATGGCATAAAATTTAGCAGGGAATTGAAAATTTTTTAGAAAAAAATTTAAAATAACAGTAAAAAAATATTGTACATATAGTACAAGGTTAATGGGAGTATGAGGGTTAAACTCAAGGGTGTTTTATATTTTTAAATTTAGGAAATTGCATATAACTTCAAATTTTTTTTGAAGAGTGGCTACAAAATAAAAAAAAAATTTAAAATATTCCTGTAGGGTTACAAAAAAATAAATAAAAAATTTTCTGATTTTTCCTATTATTTATGTATTCCGCCAGATACAGGTAACAGAGAATACAAATTTAGTTATGAACAGAAGCTAATAGGTTCATGATAAAAAACAACGAAATCATAATAATGATTACAAGAGAAATGAATCCATTGGAAAAAAAAAAAACAAGTTTAATTGGAATCGTGTGGAAGTGCGAAAGTAATTATCACGTTTTTGAATGTCAATTAATATGAATTGAATGACTTCACTTTAAATGACTAAATTTTTGTTTTTGAAAAATGAAATCAGAATTTCAAAAAAATGGAAAAAATTTTGCATTTCACGATATGTTTACCTTGAACATTATATTTAGTTACTATTCTATAGATACTATTGGAAAATTTTTGAAGTACTATTAAATTAACTATTTAACTATAAGTTTCTGTTTTTAATTAAGTAATTTTGAATAAATATTTTGTTTTAAAACATATTTCAAGAATTTAAAATTAATTTTTAAGGTAATTTAGTTATTAATTAAATATTAAATTGTTTAATTTTTAAAAGGTAATATTAATAACATTTAGGGTAACTATTTTTTTAAATAACGAAAAATTTTCTAAAATATTTTTATTTAATTATTATTTAAATATCCATATTTAATAAAAAATGTAATTTATGATTTATATCTGAGGCCTTAGTGGTTTAGTGGGTAAGCATTTGGCTTATTAATCAAGGGAGTCCGGGTTCGATTCCCGATCAGGTCATCCAGTAAAAAAAATTATAGAAAAATAATTTTTAAATCACCATGGTGACTAAATATATATAGTAAAATACAAAATATATGATATAAACAAAATAAATAAAATTACTTATATAATAATATTGTTGTCAATCACAATAATTTCCCACATTTAAAATTAGAAACAGGGACTACAGCTCTCTGGCCCATTCATATACGATGGAATCTAATAAATAAAAAAATATTCAGTTCATTCATTATTAACTTCAAACTTGCAACATAGTTTTTATAGAAATTTTATTTTTGAAATATAAAACCTATCTAAAGTAATTAACATTGGAAGAAGAGAGTGCCGGGGTTAAATTTTGCATTTTCAGAATTTTCAAATGAAAATTCCCTATTGATAGAATTGTTAATATTGTGGTCATCATTTTAATGGATGTTTAGTTCCTAACGAAAATCTAATTTATATAAAAGCAAATGCTTAATCCTTATTAACCAAATCACTTTTATGTTTCACATTACTCCTGTCTAAATGGTTCGAGTATTGACCCCAAGTGGTTGTACATGTATCAGCTCTAAGACAACGAAATCCACGATTAAAAGAAAGGTATTGCCTTAGTTAACTCATTTCATCAAAAGAGATTTTAAAAGAAACAATTCTTTTTATGTCAATTAAAAGGAGTTTTTTCACCCTCCATTTAAATTAGTAGGTGCGCTTTTTCTCAGTAGATCTGATTGCGTAATAACAAATCTCGAGAATATTAACTACTTTCGGCATAATGTTTACTAAACCAAGTTTTTTGAAGACTAATTTTGTCTAACTTTGCACAGGACTTTTCTTAAACAAAGGTAATTCCTTTCAGTTTTCTTAAAAAAGTCCATGAAACTTCTGCAACCATTTTTAGTAAGTAACTCAACATTTCTACTCTTGGAAATTATTACATTAGCTCCATTCAAATTTATCATTCAAAAAAAAATATAAATTGCAAGATCTAAACTCTCTTACTCCCTTTCTGAAATTTTGTTAGTTTTTATATATATTAATATTAACTCTATTTTTAATGCTACTTTACTATTTAACACTAAAATTTCAAAGTTTATATTTTAAAAACTTAAAACAACAAAATAATAGAAACAAAAAGTTCCCAAAATTTCAACAATACATTTACACAATAACGAACTTCTAAACTTTATCACAAAATAATTTCCCTAAAATCAACTAACAGGGAAAATAACAATAAAAAAGAAAAGAAAAAAGCAAATCCTTATCAGGACATAATTTATTGCTGATTCCTTTTTTATTGTATCCAGACCGTTCTTTACTTTAACTTTCATCATTTTTAAAGTTTGTTTTAATTACTTTTCACATTCATTTGTTTCTGTATTTTTTTTACTGATTTTCATCTTAGGGATTTTCCTCCGCCCTCCAATTTTATATTCTGAATGTTTAATTTTGTACATGAAAGTATGAAAATTGTATTTTAGAATTGGGATTTTTTTTTTCATTTTAATTAGAAATGAATGTATTATGTACGCGTGTCAGCATCTATTTCATAGAATTAAAATCAAAGTTAATGCGCCTCATTAAGTAAAAATAATAAAAGAACCAAAACAAAAAAAACCTGACAAATGATAACAAAGAAAGTGTAATTAGACCTGAAAATGTATAATATTTGGAAATAACTCCTGTATCTCCTGTAAAATTGTATTAAACAGTTATATTGGAAATGTGGTGGAAGAAATAAGGACACTTCGTTAAATTAAATAAACATTTTGTTCAAATTCGGCCTTGAAATGAAAATGTACTTGAATATAGGGCAGACGCTTTAAAAACTGTAAGGCAACATAGCAAAGATAAAGCTTTAGAATTAAATTGGTAGTCCTTTAGAAAACGTTGACGACAAAATAACATCTCAACCAGAACAATTGACAGCCAGCTACACTCAAATTGATATTCGGGGAAAATGCAAGAACGGCAACACCTAACAGAGTTCAATCGAAAGGGGCATCAGTGAAGGTACTCTACCCTTTATATATATACTACTAAACAATTATTTTAATATATGTCTCAGAAGGGGCAAAGTAAGACACCCCATGTCCAAAAATCTCATTTGGAATTTAAACTTACCACTTTGGTACTTCTGACACTGCATCACCTCATAACAGGCATGGTGCATGTTTCTTGGCCCAAGAACGGCCTTTATTTTATCAAAATTTATTATTTCGATTTTCAGTTGACAGACTGCCAAACTTTTAAACAAAGCTTGTGATATTTGTTTCAATTAACCTAAATATTAAAAATAACCTTCAAAAAGTTGAAATTTATTTTAAAAACTTCTGATTATTTTTTTATTTTTTTGATTTTATTTTGTGTTTTTGTTTTTCTTTATGTGGTCTCATATTGTATTTAAACTAATTAGAAAACAATGAGTTTGTTGATGGGGTCTTCGATATTATATTATTATTTAAAATGTTAAAATCTGTCAAAAAACTTTAAAAATAACACCCACACATAAACATCTTAAATATAATCTATTTTTCATAAGATTATTGTATTTGTTTTGTTTTTTTGTGAACGGATCACGTGTCTTCATTTAATTTATCTTTAAGGTTTCATCTAACGTTTACTTACTAATTATTATATACATTACTTATATTTATATACATACATATATATATTATCTTGGGGTTTTAAACATAGAAATAATATCGATTTCATTAATTATTACACTATATAGAACATTAACAAAACTTTACTTTTAAATAAAATTTTTATTACACAAAATAAAATCAGAAAATAAAAAAGGGGACAAGTATTTAATTGTGTTACAAGTTACAAAAAAAAATAAAATAAAAAAGAGTTAAATTTAAAAATAAAAGTTTTTATAATATAATAACCCATTTTATTTGTTAATGGTTGAAAGATTTTTGGATTAAGTATAAAAACGAAAAAGAGTGAAGTAGAGTAGACTATGCCAACTCTGGGCTATGACCGTAATGTCGACATTATATCATCCGTTGAATTACTTTTGAGAAAATTTAGTCAACCCCCTTTATTGGGTATAGAATAATGCTCATGTAAAAGATGAAGTTGTATGGAAGGTACTCGAACCCGTAGAGAAAACTGGCTGGATTTTAATAAAAGGCTAGGTATTTAATAAAACCGAATTAATCCTAGCTCTTTTATTTTTCGAGTTAACGTGGGGACGAATGGACGGACAGACGGACGGATATACATTGCTAGATCGATTTACTTTTCGAATCTGATCCGATCCATAACTTTGAGTCTATATCTACCCTCTCCTCCTCTCTGCGTCACAAACGTAATAACAAATTTATTATACCCTTTTGACTAATAGTCATACGGGTATAAAAATATTAAGTGTCAAAGTTGTTGTATTTAAGTATGTTCTACATACAAGTGAAATACATATGTATATATAAATGTATTTCAGTGTGAAAATTCTTTATTATGTACATACACTTAAGGTGACCTTAATGACAATAGTTTTTAGTACAACTTGTTTAAGGTTAAAAAAATTGCACTTTTTGAGTTCAAAACTGTTTCAACTCAAATTCGTTGTTTTTTTACTTGAGAATGTTGTTGAATTGGAAAAAGTTTTTCCGTACAATTTACTCTAATATGTGCGGAAATTTTTTTTCAAAACGATTTTTATTAAAAATTTTAGAGGTCAAGTTTGATAATATTTTTTTTTTCAATGAATTAGTGTTGCAATTATGCACTATAAAATGCAATTGGGAAATATATTATAGTATATGCTTTTTCTTCTTCACATTTCTCATATAGAGCTAATAGGGCATCCATTGGGTTTTCCACCTGTGCATATTTTGATTATTTATAAGAATTTTCCTTTTAGTATTACTAAAATTTATTATTTTTGCAAATACAAGACGTAAAATGAGCCGATATTTCAATAAAAACATATCCTTATAGTAAATAGGATATAAAGAAGTAGAAATTTTGTAGCTCAATACGCTATTCACACTACGCGTCTATAACATATTATAAAAATTTGTATTCACACTACAAGTTTAACTTGAAGTTTTTGTTTGTTTATAAAAAAATTTTTATTTATAAATCAAAATGAATTCAAAAAAGAAAAAAAAACAAAAATATTTATAATTTAATGAAAATGATAAAAAAATCATTCATGGCAATGATAAGTCCTTCAAGGGATATGAAAATCCAAAAAAAACTTTATACTGAATAACTAGTTATTATCATATTATCCTATACAGCTTTTTTTCATACAATATTTCTAGTTATAGGACATTTTAACAACTATGTAATAAGTTAACGCAGATAACATGTTCAAGATCACACTACGGGTAGGATAAAGTATTAGAAATAAAATTGTAAGATTGCTAAAATTAGGAAATAGTTTAAACTTATTTTAAACTTATCTAATACTTTTTAGTAATAAGATATTTATAAAACTATTTGACAAGTGAGTTAATGACATGTGCTAAAAATTTTCAAAGACACTTTTTCTGTATTGCCGTTTAATTCAAATATTGCAAGTGTGTATTTCAAACTCTTGTTTGCAAGTGTGCTGGATTATTATTTAACTAACGTGCTTATTCAATTTGAATTCGAAGTTCTTTTGCTAGAGCGAATTTTTTTGTAAATTTATAGTTGTCCTTAGTACTAACTTTATCATTTTAGATTAGATTTTTTGTTTTCTCCATTTCCAACTTAATAAGTTGAAGTGCTCAATATGTTTAACTTTTGTAACAATTGAAAATTATTGCATGACATACACTTGAATATTTCCAGATTTGAAAATTGTTGAAGAAAATTTATATTCGTAGTATATATTTTAATAAATATTATTATTATTATTTTATTAATATTTTTGTCTAGGATATGAGGTGTAACAAACGCATTCATTTAAATGTGTTTTGTTAAATGTGTTAAATTATAAAAAAATAAAATATTAATGTTTTGTTGAATGTGTTTTATTTTAGAAAATGAAATATCCAAAATTATCATAAGCAGGCCAAAAAAAAAAAACAAAAACATATTATATTTATAGTATATAATAATAAATATTAAACTTATAAACTGCTTTGAACATTTTCTATAACATTTTCTTGGAAACAATGTTGTATTGATGCGTTAATTATTTTACAATCAATCTATAAGGTATGATTTAGTCAAATAACTATTATCATATGTTGTAACTATTATTATAAAATTATTTTCCAGTCACTAAATAAAATTACAAAAAAAAGGCACAATAATAATACCTAAGAAAATAAACTTGTTTTAAGATCTTCTAAAAGGAAACCTTATATATATATATATTTAAACTCAATTAGTTGCTTTTTAACTCAGTTAAAAGTTTAAAAGTTTTTTTTTAACCTTTTTAACATTTTTCTCCCCACTTTTAAAAAAATTTTGGGTTAAAATTGAATCCTCCAATTTTTATTTTTGTTTTTTGTTGTCTAATATTTATAACATATGATACTTCTTACATGTTTTATACAAGTAACCCTTAGGTTATTTTAAAAATATTCTTACACACACACAAACATGTATGTATTTGTGATCTGTTGTTTGTGTGGTTTAATGGCTCATAAAATAAACAAATGAAGAAAAAAAAAAAGTCCTGCAGGTTTTTCAAAATTTCATCATTACACTTGTTTAAAAAAAAATAAAAAAAAAATAAATTTTGACAACGCATACACATATACAAACATTGAATGTGTACTTTTCATTAGTTTTAAAAAAGTTTATTTTCTTATTTTTTGAAATTGTATTTGTTGTAATGATTAAATTTAGGTAAATTTATAAAATAATAAAAAACAAACTTCAGAGTCAAAACCCCCTGAAGCTGCATTAAATTTAAACTAACAAAATATTATTCACTTTGGCCTCAAACAATGTTTTCTTTTAAATTGTTGTTGCAGTTGTTGTTGTTTTGTTACTGTTTTTTTTTTTTTTGTATTATGATGAGTGTCCCTTTTATTAGATGGGGGGTTTCGAATCATGAATATCCCAAATATATTCGACACTTAAAACAATGTACACATATATAAAAAAAACATGTACCTTAAGGATTAAAAGAAATATGTGTATATAGGGTTCAATCCATCATCAGAATTAAGAATTGGCGTATGTTTAACAATTTGAAATTTTTAATAAAAAATAACAGAAATTACAATGATCCCATGTCTGCATTGAGTGTCAGGATTAACCAACATGTGATGAATAAAATTTAGGGTTTTTATTAAAGCACATTTTCAAAATTAAATAATTTTCCAATTCTGAGCACATCTTTTATAATTAATAAATCTGTTAACTCGATTTAAAATATAATGTCGGAGCTGGAATATTTTTGTATATTAGTTAAAAAATTTGGTTTTAAAATTTTTGACTCTTTCCAGTTCTTAAATGAATCGGACCTACTGAAAAGTTTTTTTAAAGACCTTATAAATAAGTATTTTAAGATATAAGTCCTCTCATAACGAATTCCTGAGTTAAATGGTCTGGGAGATATAAGGGTCAAAAATTTGTTTTTCAAGAAATTGAGTTTCGCATAACAGTAAATTAAAGTACCGTATGGCAGCCCTATACATTTCTTTGATATATATTAATTAATCTAATTAAAACAGCTAACGACTGGCTCTTTTCTATTTCCAGATTGAAAATATTCCTTATAGAATTTTCAATATAACGATTTAAATATAAGGCTATTTTTGGATTTTTAGGAACTGTAGCGGGTGGGACTACAACAAAAAGTTCTATCAAAATTGTAATTTTTTCACAATTCCGATCCATAGTTAATATTGCATTTCTTAATTTAAAACAGTTTAAGAATTTTGTTAACATATGGACAGACGGAAGGGGTGGATAACGGACAGAGTAAAACTATTTAGGAACATTTTTTCAAAATTTTTCGAAAATGTTCTAAAAAGAATAGTAAAAATAAAACAACGCAAGTAATATATTTCATAAATCTAAAATCAGCCTACCATAACTTTTCAGACCTTTATCCTTTCATCCGAATGTTCAGTTTCCCCCATCCCGTATAATTTTTTAATACAATGTAGGAAAAAAATAACGTTAAAAAAAAATTAATTTTATTATTTTAGTTTTTTTTATTTTTTTTGGATAAATTGAAGCGCGTTAGAAATGAATAGAAGGACTATGATATTGTTTTCAGGATTAATAGAATTGTGGTAAATGTTCCCTTTTTCTTCTAATTTAGTTATATTCGATTTTTTTTATACATTTTTATTTTATATACATATATATATATATTGTTTTGTTAGACTTTTATTGTTCTTTTTTTATAAATAACCCCCTTTGTAGGTTTTATTACAGTTTTATGCTAGTATTGGGTACATATTTGCAACAGCCATTTCTGTACCACAACCACCTCCAAAATTTATTATTACGCTTTCGTTTTTAAGTTTTTATTTTAATATTTAACCGCTAAAAATGATATAATGCTGAAAAAATTGTAAAATTAAAGTTTGTTTTATAGCAAAAAAACATTAATTCTTTAATAGAAAAACAAAATTCTAAAATTAATTGTAGAAATTCGCGCGTCAAGTATATTTGGTTCTTTATTATATTTTGAATAATATTTAAATTAAAAAAAATACAACATAGATTGGAAAATATATTAGAGTAAAATATAACGGTTGGTACTCCTATCTATAAGATTTTTATTTTATTAGACATTGATAACTAAAGTCTGGTCACAAGTCGCTACAGAAAACAAAATAGGTTCAATTACTTTATCTATTAACAAACTAGGTTTTTCTTTTGGTAATCGAGTCCAAATACCGAGGATTTTAAAACGATTATTGTAGCCACATAGCACCTAATGATTTTATCTCAAAGATAAAACGGTACAAATATTAGGAAGGTTGGATGGCCCAATTTTAAGCTAATTGACTTTTAGAGAAAGATATTTCGCTTTTTTTAAATTTGAACTACTAGATCTTCTAATCGGCGGCACCTATCATCATCAAATAACAATAAAATATTCCTCAAATTGTCACCTTAATTATTAGTACAATTGAATATACATATACCTAACGGAATGCCAGATATAACGGTTTATATACAAAATGATTTAAAGAATAAGAATACTTTTGAATGTCGTACCCTTGAATAGAATAGAATGCCCTTAGAATAGAATATGTGCCATTAAAGTTATATTATTTGACAGTTGCTATTACCAACTATCTTTTTGACATAGTCATTTGGTTCTACGCAAGTATAACAAACGCTTCAGAAGTGTCAAAAATCGTTTCAATAGAAGTTAAGAAACCATTTTAAAATAAAATTAATGCTTTCACATAAATTTAACAATCACATAAGAGTTTTGTTCAGGTAAACATAAGATTGACATTAATACATAAAGCAATAGCTTAATTTATTGAAACATGACTGAAACTATTCATATGTCAAAATTCCATAGTTACAGTCAAAGGAAAAATTCTGCAATCATGTAATCGAAAATTACAAAACCAAGCTTATAATAAACCTAAAACTTCAAAAAAAATTGAAAGGAATTAATTTATTATAAAATAGATTTTATCTGATGTTATAAATGAAACAATGAAATTATGCTGCAAGTATAATAAAAATTTTTTGAGAAAATTATATTTGATAAGTGGAGTTATTCTGAATAAAAACAAGAAAAGTAAAATTGTAAAAAGTATGAAATAAAACTTTTTTTCAAAAACCACATTGTATATAGTAAATATAAATTTTTAACCGCAGGCTATTAGATTCATTTGTGTTTTTTTATTTTTAATACTTTTTATTAAATAATAAAGAAAAATAAATTTTTTAGTGAAATAATTTTATTTGCCATTGTTATGAATTGAAATTAATTCCTAAAAATATGCAATATGGCGCCGGTATTGTTAAAGATATGCGCTATTAATTTCTAGTGAATATATAGCGGATAGAGAAAGAAGATTATTCTAGATAAAACGGGTATGTCTAGGAAAATAGCCACAAATTGTAATATCAAGGTTTGGAAGTTAACAGAGTTAATAAAGCCAAAAACCAGCCTCTTGCACTAGACCAACTCTATTTTTTGTAGATGTTGGCCATTAAAATTAACTTGTTTTGGTGAAATTGTACACCTCCAGGTTTATTAAATATAGAATTATATGCTCATACAAAAAGGAAGTTGAAAGCTACTTTGAGCCGGTTAGCAAACAGACTCAATTTAATTAGAAAAGACAGCTATTGTATAAAATTAAATTCGGGAAAATATAAGAATCCTAGCTCCATTACATTTAGAGTTATCACGCAGACAGACGTATGGATGGACAGGTACACATGAGTAGTTAGGTCAACATACTTTTAAATTTCGATCCAATCCACTTGAGCATATACTTAATCCTGTCTTTTTCAGTGTCACAAATGCTATGACACATTTAGAACACATTTAGTTCGTACGGATATAAAACTTATAGATATTAAAACTATTTTCCCAATTAATTACCATTTGCCTAGACTACATTCCGTGTAAAGCAATGAATCGACAATTTGAGGAGATCAATTTAATGAAGAGCATATGATATAGAAATAATTCAATTTCAATTTTTTTGTTGTTAAATTTCTTGGAGGGGGTTAAAAAATAAAATTAACATAAAATTATTTTAAAGCATAGCTGTGTGTACGTATGCAATGAATTAATTCCCAGTTTTGTTAAAAGGTCTAATCTTTTTTAGGTACATATGAATATCTATAGATATCTACTCTTTAAAATGGAAAATGTATATCAAGGTTTTGGGGATAATTAATTTTTATGGTTTTGTTTATTTTACGCACATACAGGCATTTGAAAAATGAATGAAGAGCAAACACCCGTCATTTTTAATTGGTACTTGGTAATGGAATCATGTTATTTTTTATCTATTTTTTTTTTTTTTTGTTTTTTTGTTTGTAAATGTGGTTGTGTGGTAAAATTTAACCCCTTTGAAAAAAAAAATGAATATGTATAATTTTTTTAAGGTTTTAAATAAATTTTTTAATTGTTTAGTGAACACATATATGCACTAATTTAAGATTGATGTTAAAATGGGTTAAATTTATTGTATTTTTAACATGAGTTATTGGTTAGTTGATGTGCAATTTGTTAAATTATATTATTAAATTGAAATTAACATTTTTTAAATCATTTATTAATGTCAAAACTGCGTTGGAATTTAAAGTGCCTCTTTTAAGAGGAGTCAAATGCATAATATTCAATGATAATCACTTTAAATTTCATTTAAAATATCCCTAGTTCAAGAGTACGGTATAAACAACATGAAATCTATTTCTTACAAATGAATTTTGAATGTAGCTCTTAGCCCCATTTTTAAGTTGGCTTTTTTGATTTTTCAACTCTAAAATATTTGATTTATAATTATAATTTGATTTCAAAAATCTACTGAACCATGAAAACTTTCAGGTCAATGAGACCAAAAAATTTGCTTCAGCCAAAGCTTTAGGTCTTACATAAACGATTTCATTATTCATCTTGGTTTATTGGTTTTTTTAACTGGATAAATTTAACAATATCAAAAGTAAATAAAAGAAAAGGCCGGTAGCTGTACTTGGTAGTGTTATATATTTCTCCTTGTATATTTGTGGAACCTGTAAATAGTGTTAGCCCTTCTGGGTAGCGGTGGACACCTAAACTTAGTTTTAGGAAAATACCCTTAATCCTAATGCGTAGATTTCTTTTTAGAATAGGGATTACCAATGGAATCAATTGTGGAAATAGAGATTACTAATGGAAAATTACGCTTAATTTCAATGTAATCAAAAGTCTACAGTACAGCTTTGACAGAGGAACATAATAAAGGCATTTTTCTATAAGAAAATTTATTAAATGTTATTTTATAATAATAATTAAATATAATCTCTTTAAATGTTCATAAAAATGTTATTATAAAATTAACTAATTTATAATATCAAAATATTATAATAGTATCATAAATTTTAATACTTGTTAATCTATAATTAAAGCAATTTAATAAATGTGTAAAAAAAATAAAAAATATTTGTCAAAAAAACCAAATTTTAATTCTTTTAATAATATTTTGTTAATAAAACCGAACTGAATATATTAATTTCTTTTTTTTTTTATTTAATAAATATTAATATATTATTAATATTAATTATTTATTTTAATTCTGATTTATTTCAAAAAATAATCCAAATATGACATTTTTACAAATTTAAATCTTTTCAAATTGTTTTAATTATAATTTATAATATTTGATAACTTTATTTTTAAAAAAAAATAAATAATTAAATTTATCAAATTGCTTTTAAATATTATTATAATTTTTTAAACAAAAATAAATTAAATAACATTGTAATTGAGAATTTTTTTGAAATATTTTAAAAAATTATTATTCAAATTATTTTAAAATTAGAAATAATTGACTTAATTCTAGATTAAAATTGAAGTATTTCTTAAACTAATATTTTTCAATTATAAACGTTTAAGTTAATTTGAGAAGTACATCTGATATGTCAAAAAACTTAAATATAGATTTAAGACAACATTTGACAACTAAGTTTTGGCATCTAAATTAATAATTTTCGAAAATATTACTATAAAGTTTTTGAAATATTTTTTTAGAGAATTAAAAGTAAGTTTTTAAATAAAAAAAATAATCAAGTCTCTAAAAATGATACCTGAATTTTGAGGTACCTTTTTTAAAATATGTTGATTCGCCTGCTGGATCCCAAGAGACGGGACTAATTAAAAATAAACTACTTAATTTTGTTGGAACTCTTTAAAACGAAATACCTAAGTAAACAATATATTATTATATATGTACAGGGTGGCGCAAAACGACCGATATTTTTTGAATGTTTAATAACTTTTTAAATTTATTTACATTTTTTATTTTTATTTCAGAATTTTGTAAAGAAAACTTGAGGAATAGGAAATTGAACAGTACACAAACAGAACAACGATCAAAAATTACGAAAAGTTATGAAAAATATAAAAAATCTA
This sequence comes from Dolichopus griseipennis, assembly GCA_963082915.1. Lineage (NCBI taxonomy): Eukaryota > Metazoa > Arthropoda > Insecta > Diptera > Dolichopodidae > Dolichopus > Dolichopus griseipennis. The sequence continues at coordinate 178,344 of CAUJBZ010000234.1, forward strand.
AGACGTTTCTACATGTTATTCAGGGTGGCGCAAAATGAGCGATATGGTTTGAATGTTTAATAACTTTTTAAATTTATTTATATTTTTCAGAATTTTGTGAATTTTGTGAAGAAAACTTGGAAAATTGGAAATGGAACAGTACACAAACAGAACAGCGATCAAAAATTACGAAAAGTTATGGAAAATGTACTGGAAAGAGCACGAATGTGCGAAGCTGAAAATGGTCACCACCTGCGGGGACATAATTTTTCATACTTAAGCTAAAAATATTCCCCATTAATATACTGTGTAACAAAAAAATAATAATAATAATTAACTATTAAATAAAAAAGTTATTAAACATTCAAACCATATTGGTCGTTTTGCACCACCCTGCATATATATATGTATATGATGTATATACATATGTCACAGATTATAATATATTCTATATTTATCGTTTCTTAATATCTTTTAATTTGCATTTACATTTTACAAATTTACATAATTGAACATAATTTTTTTCTTATTATTGAAACGTTCTCCTTCAATATGTTGTTTATTTTTTTCATTATTTTATAACAATGCAACATTTAATGCATTTCAATACATATAATATATACAAGTAAAACCATACATATATATACAAATTAAAATGTTTCCCATGATTTTCAATGCATTCATCGTCGTCATTCCAACTTAATTTTTCTTACATATGAGAAAATATTTTATGCCAGTCGCATGTCAATTAAAATCGATTTTCATTTTAAAAATCATTAAAATAAAAAAAGAAAAAACAAAAAAAAAAAAAAACAAAAATAACAAAACAAAAAGGATATTTAATAGTTCAGGAAGGACTACATAACGGAAAATTAATAACAAGAAAACTAATAGTCCTTTAATTTCAAGAGGCTCTTTTTATATTACATTGTAAAATTAATATTAATTTTTGTTTTTTGTTGTTTTTTTTTGTTTTAGTGAATTTGCATGTATTTATATGCTTGTATATGTATGTATGTACGAAGAATTGTATTTAAGGATTCAAAAAATTTTTTTTTTTTAAATATTAATATAATTTGTTTTTATTTTGTTTGACTGGTCAACGCAACTTGTTCACATATTGCACCATTATATTTAAGTTTATACAAAACTATAATTATCGTTAATGTTGTTGTTGTTTTTTTTTTTTTTTATTTTTTTTGTCGATGACCTGAACCCAAAAAAAAAAAAACAAGAAGGATAATCATATTGTATGTACTTATTATACGATTTTCTATTTTGTTGTCCTGATGTGACCTACACGTATGCACGAATATTGCACTGACTTTATTGTAACGGTATTTATGATTTGTAAAACACACACATTCACTTTGTATGCATTCATATATGCATATGTGTGTTTTAATTTAAAATTAACAAAATATTTAAAAGAATTTTTTTTTTTTCAACTATATTTTGGAATATGTCATGCATCGTTAAAAGGATATTAAATTCCACTTATTAATTAATATCCTTTTAAAAGTTCTTTTTAAAATATATATGTATATATATTGTATGCATGTGTGTGACTTTCATTTGTATTTAATTATTTCAGTTTTTCGAATAATACAGTTATGCGAAAAAAATTAATGGAGTTTAAAGGTGGAGAGTAGTAAAATAATTTTGTAAAAAAATTATATTACAATGTTAAAAGAGTTTGTGTTTTTTTTGCAAATATTTTACAATATTATTGAAAAACAAATGCAGGATTATGTGTAGGTAAATATTAATTTACAAGGATATAAGACTAAAGTATAATGGAATAAAAAAGGATAAATTTAAAAATAGGGTTCACAATTATCCTTTTTTAAAGTAGAATTTTGATTTTTAAGTATGTTTTGTTGTTGTTTTTTTTTGCGACTTTTGTTCAGTTGAGAAGAAAATCACATATTGTCATTTTGTTTTTTAAAGGTCATTAGCTCTATTGATTTTTATTTTGTAAGCTTATTCATTTATTTTTCATTTTAAACGGGTCTAATCAAGCGGAATTTTCAAAAAATACATATAAGGAAGCTAATTATAAAATGATTATTTCCTTTTGAATAAATATTTAAAAAAAAATAATATTGAAAATACAGTGGCTGTATTATTTGGTAGAAATTTTCTAAATTTCTAGCTTGGGAGGTGCTTGGGAGGTAGGGCTGGCCGAATCATCACTCCAATTTATCCCAAATTATGGATATATAATGATAACTTGGATAAACATCTTTAATTAAATTTCGGAATTCTAACTTTATTAATTTTAAAAATATTCTTAGTTAGATCTTGGGAGGTATGTGAGAGATACCCGAATCACCAATCCAATTAATTCATAACTTTAGGAACACAAAGAAAATATGAAAAAAAAAAAATTCTTGTACAAAATTCGAAGGTTCTATCTTTATTTCAAGTTACTATCTTTATTAATTTCGAAGATATGCTTTAAGGTATTGGGGGGTATATGGGAGGTATGTAAACTACCACTCTATAATTAATTCCAAATTTCAGGAAGACAAAGGAAATATGAAAACAAAAAAAAACATTTCTGCACCAAATTCGAAAGTTCTGCCTTGATTTCAAGTTGCTGTGTTTATTCATTTCGAAGATATGATTTAAGGTATTGGGAGGTATATAGGATGTATCCGAAGTACCACTCCAATAAATCCCAAATTTAAGGAACACTAAAGAAATCGGAAGAAACGTGCTTGTACCAAATTTGAAGGTTCTATCTCTTTTGGTTTCGGAATTATGCTCTTTTGGCATTTGTTCGAACGAAAGCTTCCAAAATCTCACATTCGCACATTTGCAATAGTCTTATTTCTTTTGTCATTAGTTACCTACAGTTGCAATTTCATCAACATAGCATCAATATTTTTTGAGTTATGCGGCGGACGGACGGGCGGATATCGCTAAATCGACTCAGAAGGTGACGCTGATTAAAAATATATCTACTTTTACATATAATAGTTTCCTTCCTTTTTGTGGTTATAAACACCGTACCAAAACTATAATTAGGAAAAAAAAAGTGCCACTGTACATACATCCTTTCCACCCAATCCTTTATACATACAATGTATTTTTATACAATTATTAACATTTTAGTAATTAGTTATTAAAAAGAATTGCAAATGCAATTTTTAATTTGAAAATAATGGGCACATGTTATTCTTAGAATATTAAAAATATATTTTATTAATAATTCTTATTCCTATAAATGGTTAATCTTATACATATATACACTTATTAATTATTAAATACATAATACGGTTTACAATAGTTTATCCGGAAATGCTACATAATAAATGAATTTTTGAATGTACACTATTGTTTAGTTGAACAAAACAAAAAGAAAAAGTCAAGATAATTTTATGCCATTATGCGTTCAATTTTAAAATTAAATAAAATTAAATGAAGGGTAGAAGAATTTAAATACTAACATTTCGAAATGAAATTTGAATGGTAAAATAAATTCAACCATATACTTACTACATGTATTGGTAGATATCTAACCCAGCTTAAAAAAAAATTTTCTAATAATGAACTAATCAATCATTCAGCAGGATAATCAATTTTAAAAAATTTTTTGAATAAGGAAGAGAACTTTTCGACATTTAATTATTATTTAAAATGTATTGTAAATATTTTTTTTTTTGTAGTTATATTTATAAGAATTTCGAATTATTATTATTATTTATTTTATATTTCATTTGTAGTAAATTTTGGAAAAAAAATTTTAAAAAATGTGCGTATACAGTTTCACTCTGTCCGTTCGTCAATCTGCCCATCTGACTGTCTGTCCAACCGTATATATGCAAAGCTTCTACACTGTTTGCACTTAAAAAAACGAAATTTTAGTTATAGATAGTTTTCGGAAAAAAATTAATTTTATGGAAAAACTTGTTTCTGCAGCGCAATCCGTTACGGAACTACTGCTGCAAGTAATTCAAGAAAAGCTGATAAGAAAATATAAGGTATTTTTATAAGACATATTTTCAATCTGAAACGTTTCAATCGGAAACGCTAAAAGACAGCTGATTTTATTAGCTTTATAAATATATGTACTTTAAACATATGTGCAAAAATGTATAGAGTTGCCACATGGTACTAAAATTTAGTACCGTTATACAAAACTTATTTTAGCAAAATTCAAGATTCTTCATATCTTGTGAATGACTTTAGCTAAAAACTTAAAACTTTGGGAGGAGCTATGTTTTTAGAATAATTTAAGAAAATTTTTCTCCACAGGAGTAAACGATCAAAAATTGAAATGTAGCTATTTTTAAATAACTGTAACTTAAACACAACTGTCCAAATTTTTATTCAAAATATAACATGTGCGGCTATTTAGACTCACAAATTGAAAATTTCTTATTTTTTTGCCAAAAATCAGTATGAAACTTTGTGTACTTCTGGAAATGTGCTTTTTTAAAAACCTTTAGTTTTTTTTTTCATTATTTTTTTAATAATAATTTAACTTTTTATATTAAATAAATGCAAATTATAATTTTTCAATTGTTATTAGTTTATATATATATAAATATATTGAATGGTATTATTTGCCGAATTTTAAAAGTGTACCTATGTATGTAATAATAAAAGCAAAAATAAAGCACTTAAGAAATTTTGCTAATTTACTCAATTCAATCATTGCACTTAAAATATAAAAAGGAATAAAATGGAAGTTATTTTTTGTAAAATAACTAAAGCTCTAATAAAAACGTTTGTCTATCACGTGTGCATGTCATAAGTTTCGATAATAATTTAAAATTTTAAAAAAATTTTATGTAAATTTTGATGCCAAATGAAATTTTGATTCAGATTGAAAATTCATTATTTCTTTAAAATTTTAAATTAAGGGGGTTTACCACTTAAAATCAGAAAAATTGCCACTGAGAAAATTTACTTTATAAATTGTCCATCTTTATAAGAATCTTTGTGTGTTTGTGTGGTACTCTGTGAACACAATAATCCGTGTAAATTTCAACCGATTTTGATGAAATTTCGAAGGAATGCTTTGTTTTTTATTAAAATATATGTATATATGTATTAGGATATATGTATTTTTGATTAATTATTTTATCAATTGTTTAAAAAAGTTTGCAAATAGATATTAAAATCGGTGCCGTGAAATAACGCCATACAAAATAAAGCCATAATGGCTTTATTTCGCTATTGAATGAGAAATAAAGCCATATCGTAAATTTTTTTACGTATGGTTTTTTTCGCATATAATTGCGAAATAAAGCCATATTGCACTATTTTAATCACTTTGTTATTGAAATTGTTAGGAAGGAGTTTTAGAATTGGATTCAAAATAAATGTTATACGCTTTTTCCAGAATATTTATATATATGTATAAGTGACATTCTGAATTAAGAGGGATTTAGAGTGGTATTCAAAATTGGGATTGCTCCCTTTTACAAAATATTTATAACATGTGCGTGTGTGAGATACTGATTAGTATTATTTTTCGGATAAAATACAGCTTCAATAATTCAGTAAGCCCGGCGGTGACAGTCTTCGTAATAAAAATATAATATTTTTTAACATATTTTATTTCAGTTTGTTAAAAAAATTAGAAACTTGCTAATTTATCAATTTCTATTTTTATTTCATTTTCTTTACTATAAAACTAGAATGTGTATCAATTTTACCATATGGCTTTATTTCGTAAAATTTTAGAAAATGATATGGTTTTATTTCGCTTTTGAATTGGAAATAAAGAAATACGCGAAAAAATGTGCGATATGGCTTTATTTCTCATTCAATAGCGAAACAAAGCCATTATGGCTTTTTTTCGTATGGCGTTATTTCACGGCGCCATTAAAATCGTTAGATCATTCATCAATTTATTTGTTTTTTTTTTGTAATTTTTTTTTGTATTTAAATTAAACTATATGTTTTTTTTTTAATAATATTTAGTTATTCAATTTTAATTATTCTTTTTAAAAGAAAAAAAAAACTTTAAAGGAATTGATTAACAAAAAGTAATTAAAAATTTTTAGTTGGCGAATCCATACTAAGAAGAAGTATAACTGGAAGTTGTCATATACATAAATTGTTTTAATACTTTTTTAATATTTAATTGCAATGCAAATAACATATGACTAATTTATATTTTAAAATATAAAAAATAAGATTAAACTAAGGTTAACTATGCAGGGTGTTTCCTAATTAAGTGCACTGCTATATACCACTGCATAGCTACATATGAGTAGGCACATTATTTGTAATAGGGCTAAGCTGGGCATCTTCTAGTTTCCGAGATATGGGAGTTCTGTTTCTACTTATGAAAATTTTTTCGAAAGCTTAAGATATTCTCTCTTATCTCTAATTATCGAAACTTAAATGCGTACTTTTAAATTTAAAAAACGTTGAAATTTTAACAATTTTGAAAAAACTACATTATTTGTTTGTTTATTTTTTATCTACTCATTAGTATGTATGAAGTGGTATATAGCAATGCAGTTAATTAAGAAACACCCTGTAAGTATAATATATATATATTTTTTTAATTTTTATTAAGAATTTTTATTTATTAACTAGTTCTTTTTAAGAATAAGATTTAATATCTTTCTAAGGAAATTTTTTAAGCTTTCATGGTAATTTTAGTTAATTTTACAGTCAATTTAAAAAAATTAAATAAAGTAGTGATTACTGAATTTATAGGATAATTTTTTATTTTAAATTGGTATCTAAAATTAATATTAAGCTAAGAAAAGTGCTTCTCATAAATTATTTAAAACTTTAAACATAATTTAAAGACTTAAAAATAAAAAGAAGATGGGCCAAATTTAACCACGGAATTGGGTAGAGCTCCTATATAGAATTCCAGACAAGAAATATTAACAGTTTTTAAAAACTTTACAATACAAACCAAATTAAGCTAGAAGAGAAGTTAATACAATCTTCACTACAATTTGCTACAATATTCATTTAAAGCTTACAATCACAATTTTATGATTATGGAGAATTTTTATTGACGATTTTTCTGAAAAAATTATTAAATTTATTATGATTATATTTAGATGGATTATTATATTTGTCCTTGCAATGTATATGATACCCATGCGAAACCATTATTCCGTTTTCAGTACTATAACCAATCGATTAACTATTATGTTAATCTAATTTTACAGCTTGTAGAAGCAATGGTTGCCAATGGCAACATTGGAGAGCCTACAAATAATTTTAAGAACACTTAGGGGAAATTTTTAACCCTATCTTGTTTTTTCTTAGGAGGGAATGGAAAGCTCGAAAGCCACCCATTAAAACAGTGCTGTATTTTTTTGAGTAGTCTGGCACCCTTTTCGAACCAAACTTTAGGAAGGAACCTGTGATACAAATATACAGTTTAATTAAAGGATGGAAATATGGAAGAATTTTAGGCTTATAGGAAAGTTATTCGGGTTTTTTGGATTATGGAAGATGGGGAAAATTTGGAGGTATATTAAGGAGAAAGATGTTAATATTATTCTTACACTTACTGTAGTCGTACATAAACGAATTACTAGTTTTAGGAAACACATTGGACGGAAAATGGTTTCATAATCTCGACATCCCCTTAGCAAACAAATTTCCATAAACCGTTTCATAATCTCTCTGGGTTTTTAAATTATCGTACTGATAGATGGTTCCACATAGTTAAATCGATTTACTTTTCTATGCTGATTCCACCCATACACCTGAGTTGATATTTAACATGCTCAGATAGAAGGATTACAAACGAAACAGCTATTTTGACACACCCAATGTTTTTACGGGTATTGTAAAATAACTAAAAAAAAAAAAAATAACATGTTTTCACAACATTTTGAGCACGATAACCTTTAATCTTTGAAATTAATTAAAAGTAAATTTATTGTAGATAATAAATAATCAGTTCTTCGTTCAAATAGCCTTATTTATTATAAATATCCAAAATTGTAAATAAATTTTAGATTTTTATTTATTCGCTCTGCAAACCTCGAGATGTGTAGGCATCTTGTACCAAAAAAAAAAATCTAAAATAAAGCGAGGGTGATAAAGCAAAAACAAACTATGATACGAAATAATTTTGCTAAAATTCAGTTTTTAGCATTAGTGGCATTTCTGCAAAGCTTTACTGATGCATATATAGCACCTAGCTACATTCGCAATGATGTAATTGATTATGTTAATGAAATAAAAAATAACACCGATGAAACCATTAATCCATGTGAAAATTTCGCCAAATATGCTTGTGGGGAAATGGAAAATTTATATTCATCTGGATCAAGATTAAGAAAAGGTTTTGAAAAACTTTTCATTGATGGTGAACCAAAAACTGATTTTGGAAAAATTGCTCGTAAACAATATTTAGGAATGTCAACATATTTCAATTCTTCAACATTTCCCATGGATTTCTATAAAGAATTGGATTATCTTAATAAACTTGGAAATTTTCCGCCAAAAGGAAACGCTGTAAATAGTAAAACTGTATCAGAAATAGAAGCAAATATTGTTGGTTTAACCATATCAAATTTATTTCATATTTTTCCAACCCAAAACAACACTTTCGTGGTAACTACAGGTTACGTAATGCAAGATTATGACATAGAAGTTATTTTTAATAATTGGAATAACAACAATTCATCAGAGCTTGAAATTGAAAGAAAAAATGTTGAAAAATTTATAAATAAATTGCGTGATGTACAATCACAAGACTCGAAAGCAGAACAAATCGAACTGAATTCATTAAAAGAACTAAATGATAGATTCTCATCTTTAAATTTCGATTTGAAAACATTTACTGATATATTGGAACAAATTTGGGATTTAAAAAAATATGATGGAAAATATAAAGTAATAGTTAAAAAGTTTGATATTATTAAAAAAATGCTGCTGCTTCTTGATTCAACTGATTTACAAACATTAGTAAATTTTCAAATATATCGGCACAGTTTCGAACTAAAAATGCAAGTGGGAAAAGAAATGTTATCATTTCTTAATAGATATATTATATTAAAAGCAATTTGGGATGAAAATCTATCAAATAGAACTGTTGAAAGATATTCAAATTTCTTGAATGATTTCGAAAATACTTTTAATGAAACTATTGAAAACATTCCAGAATCTAATACAGATCTAATTGAAAATTTGTTATTAGTTAAACGTAATGTTTTAATTAATCATACGAAGTTAATTACTGAAGCTGACATTGAAGAATTTTATAAAGATAACGATTTTACAAAACCACGGAAAAATTTAATAGAATTTATTAAAAGAGCGATTAGAAAACTTTTAGATGAATACTTTTATGATGACAATTCAAATGAATTAAATAAACAATTCTTTTTGGGAAATTATATTGATGGCTTTGAAATAAATACTAAAAATAAACCATATTTTTATTTTTATAATACTTTACAATTTCGATTCTGGTTAAAATATTTTAATAATAATCTTCCTAAATATAACATGGAAACAGTTAACAAATGTTTAAATCAAGACAACTATTCAAATAGATACTTAATAAGTATTTACGCGGCATTAAAATTGACATCAACTAATCAGAAAAATCCAAATGAAGAGTTAAAAAATGAATTAGAAATAATTAAAGATATAATTAAACCAGACCAGTTATTTTTCATTGGTATTGGACAATATTTCTGCCAAAATGGAGATTTTAATAATGAAAGTTTAACATTTAATGCTTTTAAATATTTGGAAGAATTTTCGAAAGCTTTCAAATGTCCCCAAAATTCTAAAATTAAACATTCGAAAGACAATGTTTGTAAGTTGGATACTTGCCCCAAAGAATTTCCGTATCTGAAAGAATTGATGCCATACACAATTCATGGATGTTAAATTAAATTTATATATGTATAATTTACATAACACAGGCTTATGTAAAAATTACTAAACTTAGTTTGTAATTAAAATAAAAAATAAGGTTTTCTTTTGCATTTAATAAACGTTTTCTTTTTACAGAATTCGAACCAACTTCAGTTTTTATTTACGATTCTAGAAATGCATTCTCGGCAATAGTTTATCGATTATTTTATAAAAATAAATTCAAAAAGTTATTAAAAATTCAAACCATATCGGTCGTTTTGCGCCATTCTGAATAACATGTAGATTTTGTAGAACGTCTTAGATTTTTTATATTTTTCATAAGTTTTCGTAATTTTTTATCGCTGTTCTGTTGTGTACTGTTCCATTTCCAATTTCCCAAGTTTTCTTCACAAAATTCTGAAATAAAAATAAAAAATATAAATAAATTTAAAAGTTATTAAACACTTAAACCATATCGGTCGTTTTGCGCCACCCTGTTCATAAGTTATAAAATTTCTTCATAAATACATATTTTTTATAACTATACTGGGTTCTTCAAGTTAAATAATTTACCTATATCTATTATTTACTTTCACTTAAATTTTTATTTTCTATTTTTATACCCGTGCATACATATATGACATCGGGTATATTAGATTTGCTCCTCCGTTTGTAACGCATCGATCTAGACGAGCTAGATATAGTGTATCGTACGTATCGGCTCAGAATCGAAAAATTTGTCGATCTAGCTATGTGTGTCTGTCCGTCCGTCCGTCCGTCTGTGTGTCAGCACGATAACTCAAAAACTAAAAGAGCTACAGTTTTGAAATTTTCACAAAATATTTTTCAATCAATTTTTAGGTTCCCTATTTTTTTTGGTTAAGATCGGACCAAAACTTCGGGTAGCTCTCGAACAGCTAACTTTTTTAACTCCAACATTTTCATATAAAAATTTGAAATTTTTTCTATGCATCTTGTATTTAACCTGAAATTATATGAATTTTGTTTTTTTGTTTTTTGTTTTTTTTTTTTTATAGATAACGATTTCGTGTTAGAATTTCATATTATTTAAATGATGCGTAGTTTATTTAAGATAAGCAAAAAAGAACACAAAGATTTTTTTTAAGTAAATGGCTTATTGATATTGATAGATATAATGATTATGAATATGATGATTAATATCTATCATGATGATTATTATATGAATATGATCATATCATATGAAGCTTATTTTGCTTAAGATTAATATATTCGTGAATTAAAAATTAATTAAAAGAGATAGAATTGAAAAATTAGAGCTACAGTTTTGAAATTCACACAAAACATTTTTTGGACATTTTTGAGGTTCCCTATTCTTTTTGGTTAAGATCAGACCAAGGTTTCGGGGAGCTGCCACACAACTTATTTAAACCGAATATGAATTTCTTCAAAAGTAATTATACCAGGAAGACGAAAATTACACACGGTTGGTTATATAATGAATCGAGCACTTATATGAAGTTTCAAAATGTTACGGCTCCATTTTCGGGGGGCTGCCATACAACTTCTTTGCATCAATATGAATTTCTTGGAAACTGATTATACTACGAGGATGAAAATTACACACTGTTAGTTATATAGTGAATAGAGCAATTATATGAAGTTTCAAAATGTCACGGCCCCATTTTCGGGGAGCTGCCATGCCAAGTTGTCGATTCGATAACTGTGAATCTAATAAAGCTACGAGGTTAAAATTAAAACTGGGCAGGTAAAGTAATAGGGCAAGTTAGTTGGCAAAGTTGGACATCATCCAGACCAACTTTTAGGGTTTTTTTTGTTTTTAAGCAATAATGATGGTACCTATGGTAATTATGGTAATTATGGTATGAATTAAAAATTATATATATTAATTAATTATATTTGTTTTTGTAATATTTATAATAGCATAAGGGAAATAAATAACGGTTAGTGGGTATGCACGGGTATCTAAAAGTTGACAAGGGCAACTATAATCTTCCTCGTTTTTTTAATTATTTTACATTTTTATATTTTTTTTGTAATATATGTAATAAGGGAAATAAATAACGGTTTATTTTATTTTATACATCGTAGTGAGTATGCACAGGTACCTAAAAGTTGACAAGCGTAACTATAATCTTCCTCGTTTTAATTAAAATATAGATATTCTTTGGGATATTAGTGTTTTTGATTAATTATTTTATTAAAAAAATTTATTCTTTCTCTTTTACTCTTCTTGGTTTTGTTTTTTTTTTTCTAAATTTTTACTTATCAACTGTTTAAAAAAGTTTGCAAATAGATATTAAAATCGTTATATCATTCATCAATTCTTATTTGTTTTTTTTGTAATTTTTTAATGCATTTAAATTAAACTATATGTTTTTTCTTAATAATATTTAGTTATTCAATTTTAATTATTCTTTTTAAAAGAAAAAAAAACTTTAAAGTAATTAATTAACAATAAGTAATTAAAAATTTTTAGTTGCCGAATCCATACTAAGAAGAAGTATAACTGGAAGTTGTCATATACATAAGTTGTTTTTATACTTTTAGCACATTTTCAAAAAATTTTGTAAAAATGTGCCTATATAGCTTCACTCTGTCCGTCCGTCTGTCCGTCCGTCCGTCCGTCCGTCCGTACGTTTACAAAAACTTTTACACCGTTTGAAATAAAGTAAAGAAATTTAAACCATGGGCAGGTATTGCAAAAAAAAAAAATTCGTAGAAGAAGTTACGGGGCTACAGGCCACCAAAGTTGCAAAAAGCCCTGTATTTAAATTGTTATAACAAGAGTTCTGCTGAATGTATTTTTAATCTGAAAACGGCTATAGCTGGTCTTATAAACCTTACAAAATTTTAAAAGGCAAATGTTTAGGGTTGCCATACGGTACTAAAATTTAACATTACGCAAAACTCAAATTTTGCAAAATTTTTGGCCACACATATCTTCTAAACGGTACAAACTAGGGTCTTGAAATTTTGGGATAAATTAGATACTCAGAAATTTAGGAGTCGGTTAACAAAATTTTTTTGTCAAGCCCCTATTTAGGAGCTATAAGGGCTCGAAAATCGAAATTTTGCTACTTTTAAACACCTGTAACTTGAATACCTGTTTAAATATTTTTTCCATAATATAAAAAATTTGAAGGTCCAACATCATACTTTAACATAAGTTAAAAGATTTTTTAAAATTTAAAAGGGGTTCTTTAAATTGAAGAAAGTGTCTCTCAGTTTTAACCACTTTTGCTTAAATAGTAAAATTCTTAGTAAAATTCCAAATTTTGAAATTCTCAATTTAATTTCTAGAACCTAAAAAAGTTTGGGAGAAGGGGAGTAGTGAGGATTATTTACTTGAAAAATTTGGCAACCTTCCCCATATAGGGGCTACTAGGGCTTAAAAATTAAAAATTTACTGTTTTTATAAGTAAGCAGTAACTTATAGTCACCTACGTATATATTTCCTAAATTAAACGTTAATATTGAAGCTTCAACATTATATTCCGATAAAATACTTAGTAAGAATTTTGAAAATGAGCTTTTTTAAAAACCCTTGGTTTTTTTCTTCACTTGTTTAATATTTAATTACAATGCAAATAACATATGACTAATTTTTATTTTAAAATTTAAAAAATAAAATTAAAATAAAATTATATAGGGTGTTTCCTAATTAAGTGCACTGCTATATACTTTACTTATGATTAGGTACATTATTTGTAAGGGGGCTAAGCTGGGCATCTTCTAGGTTCCGAGATATGGGAGTTTAAATGTAATTTAAATATTTATTTTTGTTTTCATAATTTTACTCTTAACTCTATTTCTAGACTACTTATGAGAACTTTGTAAAATGTATTCGAAAGCTTAAAATATCCTCTTGGAATCTTCTATCGTCTTCTATCTTTTAGACTTCATAACTTAAATACGAACTTTAAAATTTAAATCCTGTTGAAATTTAAACAATTTTGGAAAAAACCACATTATTTTTTTTTGTTTTTTTTTTATTTACTCATAAGTATGTATGAAGTGGTATATAGCAGTGCAGTTAATTAAGAAACACCTTGTAAGTATAAAATATATATTTTTTTTTAATTTTTATTAAGAGTTTTTATTTATTAACTAGTTCTATTTTAGAATAAGATTTAATATCTATCTATGGAAATTCTTGATAAATTTATATTAAATACTAGAATCATTGGGTCTAAAGATTCTAGGAGTTTCGCTAACATTCAATTCTAATATTTCATCAACATCTCAACCGATTTTTAAAAAATTTGGTATAAATGTTTTCTTTTACCAAAAGAAAGAACGATTTCGAAGATGGGCCAAATTTAACCACGGGATTGGGTAGAGCTCCCATATAGAATTCCAGACTTCACAAGAAAACTTTACAATACAAACCAAATTATGCTAGAAGAGAAGTTAATACAATCGATTTTGGATTTAGTTCTACGTTTTTAATACCATTATTCTAGGTACTTCTTTAAAGAATTTCAATAACTATATTACGAATAATTTTCAAAACACTTCGGGGAAATTTCTAACCTTATCTTGTTATTTTTTACGAGGGAATGGAAAGCTCGAAAGCCACCCATTAAAACAATGCTGTATTTCTTTGAGTTGTCTGGCACCCTTTTTGAACCAAACTTTAGGAAGGAATCTGTGATACAAATATACAGTTTGATTAAAGGGATAGGAATATGGAAGGATTTTAGGATTATGAAAAGGTTATTTGAATTTTTGGATTATGGAAGATGTGGAAAATTTGGAGGGATATTCAGGGGAAAGATGTTAATATTATTCTTACATTTACTGTAGTCGTACATATACGAATTACCAGTTTTAGGAAACACATTGGACGGAATATGGTTTCATAATCTCGACATCCGCTTTGTAAACAAATTTCCATAAACCGTTTCATAATCTCTCCGGGTTTTTGAATTATAGTACTTATAAGTGGTTCCCCATAGGTAAATCGATTTACTTTTCTATGCTGATTCCATCATACACCCGAGTCGATATTTAACATGCTCAGATAGAAGGATTACAAACGGAACAGCTATTTTGACATACCCAATGTTTTTACAGGTAAAATAAAATATATTAAAAAAAAATGTTTTCATGTTTTCGCAAAATATTTAACACGATAACCTTTAATCTTTCAAATTAATTATTAGTAAATTTATTGTAGATAATAAATAATAAGCTCTTCGTTAAAATAGCCTTATTTATTATAAATAACCAAAATTGTAAATAAATTTTAAATTTTTATTTATTCGCTCTGCAAACCTCGAGATGTGTAGGCATCTTGTACCAAAAAAAAAAATCTAAAATAAAGCGAGGGTGATAAAGCAAAAACAAACTATGATACGAAATAATTTTGCTAAAATTCAGTTTTTAGCATTAGTGGCATTTCTGCAAGGCTTTACTGATGCATATATAGCAACTAGCTACATTCGCAATGATGTAATTGATTATGTTAATGAAATAAAAAATAACACCGATGAAACCATGAATCCATGTGAAAACTTCGCCAAATATGCTTGTGGACAAATGAAAAATTTAGATTCATCCGGATCAAGTCTTAGATTAAGCTTTGAAAAAATTTTCATTGATGGTGAACCAAAAACTGATTTTGAGAAAATTGCTCGTGAACAATATTTAGGAATGCCAACATATTTCAATTCTTCAACATTTCCCATGGATTCGTATAAAGAATTGGATTATCTTAATAAACTTGGAAATTTTCCACCAAAAGGAAACGCTTTAAATAGTAAAACTGTTGCAGAAATAGAAGCAAATCTTGTTGGTATAACCATATCAAATTTATTTTATATTTTTCCAACCCAAAACAACACATTAGTGATAAGTACAGGTTTCGTAATGCAAGATTATGACATAGAAGTTATTTTTAATAATTTAAATAACAACAATTCTGATTCGTCTGAGCTTGAAATTGAAAGAAAAAATGTTCAACAATTTATAAATAAATTGCGTGATGTACAATCACAAGACTCGAAAGCAGAACTAATCGAATTGAATTCATTGAACGAACTAAATGATAGACTCTCATCTTTAAATTTTGATTTGAAAACATTTACTGAAATATTGGAACAAATTTGGGATTTAAAAAAACATGAAGTAAAATATAAAGTAATAGTTAAAAAGTTTGATATTATTAAAAAAATGCTGCTGCTTCTTGATTCAACTGATTTACAAACATTAGTAAATTTTCAAATATATCGGCACAGTTTCGAACTAAAAATGCAAGTGGGAAAAGAAATGTTATCATTTCTTAATAGATATATTATATTAAAAGCAATTTGGGATGAAAATCTATCAAATAGAACTGTTGAAAGATATTCAAATTTCTTGAATGATTTTGAAAATACTTTTAATGAAACTATTGCAAACATTCCAGAATCTAATACAGATCTAATTGAAAATTTGTTATTTGTTAAACGTAATGTTTTAATTAATCATACGAAGTTAATTACTGAAGCTGACATTGAAGAATTTTATAAAGATAACGATTTTACAAAACCACGGAAAAATTTAATAGAATTTATTAAAAGAGCTGTTAGAAAACTTTTTGATGAATACTTTTATGATGACAATTCAAACGAATTAAATAAACAATTCTTTTTGGGAAATTATATTGATGCCATTGAAATGAATACTAAAAATAAACCATATTTTTATTTTTATAATACTTTACAATTTGAATTGTGGTCAAAGTATTTTCAAAATAATCTTCTTAAATATAATATGGAAACAGTTAATAAATGTTTAAATCAAGACAACTATTCAAATAGATACTTAATAAGTATTTACGCGGCATTAATATTGACATCAAATAATCAAAAAAATCCAAATGAAGAGTTAAAAAATGAATTAGAAATAATTAAAGATATAATTAAACCAGACCAGTTATTTTTCATTGGTATTGGGCAAAATCTATGCCAAAAAGGGCAAGTGGACAATGAAAGTTTATCATTTAAGGCATTTAAATATGTGGAAGAATTTTCGAAAGCTTTTGCATGTCCCCAAAATTCTAAAATTAAACATTCGAAAGACAATGTTTGTAATTTGGATACGTGTTCCAAAGAATTTCCGTATCTGAAAGAACTGATGCCATACACAATTCAAGGATGTTAAATTAAATTTATATTGTGATAATTTACATAACACATGCTTATGTACTAATAACTAAATTTAATTTATAATTAAAATATAAAATAAGGTTTTCTTTTGCATTTAATAAAGGCTTTTTTTTACAGAATTCGACCCAAGTTCAGTTTTTATTTATGATTCTAGAAATGCATCCTCGACAATTATTTTACCGATTATTTTAAATAAAAAATAAAAAAAACAAGGAAGAGTGTAGTAGAGTAGACTGTGTCAGCTCTGGGTTAATCTTATGACCGTAATATCGACATTATGTCATGCGGTTACAAATTCATATGTCATCCAAAAGAAAATATAAGTTTGAAATATAAGCAGCACTTCAAACATCTCCCACTACACAATCTTTCTTTTATTCAAACGTTTTATTCAGCCATTAAAGTCAACTACTATTGACAACATTTTAGTCTTCCACCTGTATTAGGTACAGAGTAATGCTTATATAAAACAAGTGATGAAAAAAACCAAGGGTTTTTAAAAAACACATTTTCAAAATAATATAGTGTTTCATACTGAGTATTTTATCGGAATATAATGTTGAAGCTTCAATGTATACGTTTAATTTAAGAAATATATACGTTGGTGACTAAGTTACTACTTACTTATAGAAACAGTAAATTTTTTAATTTTTAAGTCCTAATAGCCCCTCTATGGGGAAGGTTACCCAATTTCTCAAGGATCTAATCCGCACTACTCCCCTTCCCCCAACTTTTTTAGGTTCCTGGAATTAAATTGTGAATTATATCAAAATTTGGAATTTTACTTAGATTTTTACTATTTAAGCAAAATTGGTTAAAACTGAGAGACACTTTCTTCAATTTAAAGAACCGCTTTTAAATTTAAGAAAATCTTTTAAGATATGTTAAAGTATAATGTTGGACCTTAAAATTTTGTATATTAACAAAAAAAAATTTGAACAGGTATTCAAGTTACAGGTGTTTAAAAATAACAAAATTTCAATTTTCGAGCCTTTATAGCTGCTAAACAGGGGACGTGACAAAAAATTTTGTTAACCGACTCCTATTAATTTCTGAAGTTCTAACCTCTCCCAAAATTTCAAGACCCCAGCTGGAACCGTTTAGAAGATATGTGCGGCCAAAAATTTTGCAAAAATTGAGTTTTGCATAATGGTAAATTTTAGTACCGTATGGCAACTCTGTACATTTTAGAAATGTATTTTTGTAAAGCCTAAGAAAGCAGGTCTCTTCTGCTTTTTTAGATTGAAAATATAGCGAACAGAGCTCTTATTATACCAATTTAAATATAGGGCTTTTTTTAAATTTGCGGGGGCTGTAGCTTTGTTAACCTTCAAAATTAAGAAAAACCTTTGACACATGTTGAAATATATTTAAAGAGGTTTCAATTTTGTAAATCACAAAAAAAAAATTTGAACAGGTATTCAAGTTACAGGTGTTTAAAAATTGTAAAATTTCAATTTTCAGGCCGTTATAGCTGCAAAACAGGGGACGTGACAAAAAAAATTTGTTAACCGGCTTCCACTTATTTCTAAGGATCTAACTACTCCCAAAATTTCAAGATCCTAGCTTGGCCCGTATAGAAGATATGTGTAGGCGAAAATTTCGCAAAAATTGAGTTTTGCATAATGGTAAATTTTAGTACCGTATGGCAACCTTAAACATTTGTCTTTTTGTCTTTTTTTTTTTTGTGGTTGTTTTTTTTTTTTGTTTGTTAAGCTAAAATTATGGGACAATGAATTAAAAATTTGTTTTTGTTTTGTTTTTTTTTTTTTTTTATGGTTTTTTTTTTTTTTTAAACCAAAATTATCGGATAATGAGTTAAATCTATAAGGGAAGTAAATTACGGTTTATTTTATACACCATAGTGGGTATGCACGGGTATCTAAAAGTTGACAAGGGCAACTATAATCTTCCTCGTTTTAATTCAATTATCACTTTGCATTTTAAAGCGACAGAACTCAAAAGAATGAAAGGTAAATTTGATTTCCGGAATATTCTGCTGGGTAACATGAAACGCATAATTTTTTGAGTATATGTTCGCCTCCCTTGCCTCCTTCTCCGCATCACAAACGTAGTGGAAAATTTAATATACCCTAATAAGGGTATAATAATCGTAAACTGTGAACTAAATATTATTATTTAAAAAGATGCAAATTGGCTTTTAACAGCCTGTTAGATGAAATACGATTATCGTCACCAATCGATTTTAAGAATTTTCACAGAATGCACATCGAAAAAATTTAAGAATTGCTAATATGGTTGCACCATTTGTTGAAAAATTGGTTACAGTTATGAGAAAACCCATTGATCTTTGTTCATTCTGTAAAATTGAAAAAAAAAAATATAAATAAAAAAAAACAATTTTTAATACATATATACTTATTACTTAACATATTTTTCCGGAGTTGTTTCCTTCTCAAAATTACAAAAAATGGTTTCCTTCTTTAAAAATTCAAATGTTACGCGAACGTTGCCCCACACACGAAATATATTTTTTATAAGTCTTTTTTATATTTATTACGAAAATAAAACGACAAAATTTTAGATATTAATTAAAATTATTTTTAATAATGTACTTATATTCTGAACAGTTATAACCAACTAACTTTTATGTATTTTACTGTTTTTATAATTACTTAAACTAAACTTAAAAAAAACTAAAACTAAGCATTTCTTATTAATTAAGTTGCTAATGTAAAATTATTCATTTAAACAACATTGAACTTGAAGAGTTCAAGGTTTTTGTCATTTAAAAAAAACAAAAAAACAAAAATAATGTAAATTCAGCATTTTTACATATTATATTTACGAATTTTTTATATGAATATAAATATTTAATTTTAAGTTAAATTTTGCAATAAGAAAAAATAAAAATCAAAATATACTTTTTTTTGTGGCTTTTAGTTTCAACTGAAAGTCCATATATTTTGTTGTTTAAAAAAAAAAAAATCAGATGAGTTAAAATGGCTTTAACTTTTTTGTATTTTTTTCGATTTCATTCGTTCAAATTTCTTTGCCATTGTTTTCAATACCAAATGTCAAAACAAAATTCAAAATTTTTATTTTTGTTGTTTCATACTTTAATGTGTTGTGTATAAACATTCATACTCCACCATCTTTTTTATTCTTACGACATGAAAACTTTTTACTATAATTTTTTAGATTTATGAAATCAGTTTCTTCCTCAGTTAACCAAGTTTCAGTAATTAAATAAATGAATAGTGTACTGAAGGTTATCCAATATGTAGGCTATCTCATCAAATTTATATCTGTATATTTAGGTATATAATTAATAGTGATTTGTGTTCTTCAAATTTCATATCTTGTATACTTACATGCTACGTACATGGGATTGGAAATGTGCATTAAATATGTCTTTTTTGTGCATTATTTATTTCACTTAATCTTGTACTAGACATTAGTCTAATTATTTAACTGTTTTCAGTTTCCCTAATAAATACCTTTCCTTCCTTTACCCATGCATACTTAATAATTTTTTGTTTTTTCAAATATCTAGCTTTTTTATAAATTAGACTAAAATATGATGTTCGTCGTTCGTTTATTAATATTCTTTGAGTATTCGGAGCTCCACTATCCCTCTGCTCAAATATTTCGTTATATTTAAGTGTTTTATTTTTTCTTGCTTCGATAACCTTATATTATAAAATAGAATTTTTAAACTTAACAACTATTTTTTTCAGCTAACCTAAATTATCAGGTTTATATTTGAAGTATGTAGTGGTTATATCATCTTGTTTCAGATGAATACCTAGTTCACTCACCACTTTGCTCACCGAAGTGACTGGATCACTTTCCAGAACATCACCAACCCCAGAGATTTCAATATATTTATCTAATTTTTGTTGTTTCACCTTTTCTATTTCAACTTTGTTTCTTTCAACTTGATCTCTTAGCTTTGAATTTTCTATTCGCAATTGGATGTTTTCACCAATTATTGGATCCAGTATTTCTCTCAGCTCTGTGAATTTCAAATCATGGCTACTTAGCTTCTCCATAATTTGTTCCAGTTTTTTCAGAACAACTGAATCACTATAATGAGTAGAATGTATTTTAGTGTTTGCTGGGTTGAGACCTATTGATTTCCGCTTCATAACCTTTTTTGTACATGTTATGCATTCCCAAGTTTTATCAGAGTTCTGACGATAAAAATCCGTATTTTCATTTTATGTGATTTTTGATTTTTAAATTTATATTTTTATTGCACTGCGAACAATTTACCTTTTCACTATTTGACATTTTGATATTTAATATGTAATTATGTATTTAGATCAATAATTGAAACTACAATTTGATATCCAAAATTTAGATGTACTATCACTGTTTTCTATATATAGCTCATGTGAACATGGAGTAAAAACATTGTTGAAAATGACAGATGACACTTGATATATAGATAAACAAAATAGTAAACACCATCAAAAAAAAAATAAAAAATAGAAAATAAATAAAAATAATATTTTATCAATAATTTATCATTAATTTAGTGTTTTTTAGTGTTAACTAGCTAATACCCGGTGCGCGTTGCTGCGCCTCTTAATGGAGGTTTAATTGAAGTTGATGTTACTGCAAAAAGTTAACACAAAAATTACACACGGTTTACACATGTAAATTTTAATATGTATGAAAGCAATCTTTTTAAAAAGATTTTTCTAGGATTATTCTAGTAATTTTTGAAACTTTCTGTAATTCAAAGCAGTACAAACTACTTTCCAAAATTTAACGTAATTTACTTCCAAAAAACTTTTTTTGACTAATCGCAGGACCGACTGTTAACAGGCTTAACTCCATTTTCAAGTTGCTTCACACATATAAAATTTGAGGTCAACCGATCAAATCGTTTCTAATTTAGAGTAAAATAACCAAAAACTTTATAAAAATCTGTTGGGCCGCAATGGGTTAATGGAACTTAACAAAATTTATTTTGGGGCTTTCTTGAAAGCCAAAGCAGAATTTCGTAAAGTCGGACAAAATTTGGACCCAAAATTTTTTTTTGACCAACCGTCGGCCCGACATGGGTTAACAAATTCCAAAACTGTTAATAGTGTCAACTCAATTCTTAAGGAGCATCACGTATACAAAATTTGAAGTCAATTGGTCAAACAGTTTCGAACTTAGAGTAAAGTATTGAAAAAACCTATAAAAAGCTGTTGGGCCGCAATGGGTTAATGGAACTTACCAAAATTTTTTTTGGGGCTTTCTTTTAAGCCAAAGCAGAATTTCGTAAAATCGGACAACATTTGGACCAACATTTTTTTTGACCACCCGTCGGCCCGACATGGGTTAACAAATTCTAAAAATTTTAATAGTGTCAACTCAATTCTCAAGGAGCATCACGTATGCAAAATTTGAAGTCAATTGGTCAAACAGTTTCGAATTTAGAGTAAAGTATTGAAAAAACCTATAAAAAGCTGTTGGGCCGCAATGGGTTAATGAAACTCAACAAAATTTTTTTTGGGGCTTTCTTTTATGCCAAAGCAGAATTTCGTAAAATCGGACAAAATTTGGACCCAAAATTTTTTTAGACCACCCGTCGGCCCAACATGGGTTAACAAATTCCAAAATTCTTAATAGTGTCTACTCAATTCTCAAAGATCATCACGTATACAAAATTTGAAGTCAATCGGTCAAACCGTTTTCATTTTAGAACAAAGAAGTTTAAATACTTGCACCACAGCCCCAACTTGGCGGTCCGTTAGAGCAAAATTTTTGGGCCACGATTTCCTTCCGAACCCAAAAACCTCTATATACAAATTTTCATGAAAATCGGCTGGGCAGTTTAGGAGTCTATTCGCTACAAACAAACAAACAAACAAACAAACAAACAAACAAACAAACTTTCATTTTTATATATATAGATATATAGATTAGTGTTTTTTAATTTTTTCAAAGTCAAAAAAAAATAATGTGTTCAATGTGTGATTACAAATGTACATACATGTTCAATGTTCGATTATATGGATGATTGCAATTTTATCGGATTAGTAATTTAATAGTATTATATTTTTTTTAACTTTTACAAATTAAGTCTTTGTGTTTATTAGTTCTATTTATTTATTATTACTATTTTAATATATTGAAAAGATCTAATATCACCAATCTAAGATATTAATATATCTTAGATCGGTGCGTTACAAACGGAGCAGCTATTTTGATATACCTATATATACCCTATGTTTGTTCAAGTATAATAAAACAAATTAAAAAAAAAAAATCATGTTTCCGCAACATTTTGAACACGATAACCTTTAATCTTTTACATTTGTTATAAGTATAATTATTCTAGATAATAAATAATCAGTTCTTCGTTAAAATACCCTTATTTATTATAAATAAACAAAATTGTAAATAAATTTTTGAATTTTATTTATTCGCTCTTAAAATCTTGAACAGTTTAGGCGTCTTGAACCAAAAAACAAATCTAAAATAAAGCGAGGGTGATAAAAAAAATCAAACTATGATACGAAATAGAAATAATTTTGCCAAAATTCAGTTTTTAGCATTAGTGGCATTTCTGCAAGGCTTTACTGATGCATATATAGCACCTAGCTACATTCACAATGATATAATTGATTATGTTAATGAAATAAAAAAAAAAACCGATGAAACCATTAATCCATGTGAAAATTTCGCCAAATATGCTTGTGGACAAATGAAAAATTTAGATTCATCCGGATCAAGTTTTAGATTAAGTTTTGAAAAATTTTTCATTGATGGTGAACCAAAAACTGATTTTGGAAAAATTGCTCGTAAACAATATTTAGGAATGTCAACATATTTCAATTCTTCAACATTTCCCATGGATTTCTATAAAGAATTGGATTATCTTAATAAACTTGGAAATTTTCCGCCAAAAGGAAACGCTTTGAATAGTAAAACTGTTGCAGAAATAGAAGCAAATCTTGTTGGTTTAACCATATCAAATTTATTTTATATTTTTCCAACCCAAAACAACACATTAGTGATAAGTACAGGTTACATAATGCATGATTATGACATAGGAGTTTTTTATAACAACAATTCTGATTCATCTGAGCTTGAAATTGAATTAAAAAATGTTCAAAAATTTGTAAATAAATTGCGTGATGTACAATTACAAAGCTCGAAAGCAGAACAAATCGAACTGAATTCATTAAAAGAACTAAAAGATAGATTTACATCTTTAAATTTCGATTTGAAAACATTTACTGAAATATTAGAACAAATTTGGGATTTAAAAAAATATGATGGAAAATATAAAGTAATAGTTAAAAAGTTTGATATTATTAAAAAAATGCTGCTGCTTCTTGATTCAACTGATTTACAAACATTAGTAAATTTTCAAATATATCGGCACAGTTTCGAACTAAAAATTCAAGTGGGAAAAGAAAATTTATCATTTCTTAGTAGATATATTATATTAAAAGCAATTTGGGATGAAAATCTATCAAATAGAACTATTGAAAGATATTCAAATTTCTTGAATGATTTTGAAAATACTTTTAATGAAACTATTGAAAACATTCCAGAATCTAATACAGATCTAATTGAAAATTTGTTATTTGTTAAACGTAATGTTTTAATTAATCATACGAAGTTAATTACTGAAGATGACATTGAAGAATTTTATATAGATAACGATTTTACAAAACCACGAAAAAATTTAATAGAATTTTTTAAAAGAGCGCTTAGAAAACTTTTAGATGAATACTTTTATGATGACAATTCAAACGAATTAAATAAACAATTCTTTTTGGGAAATTATATTGATGCCATTGAAATGAATACTAAAAATAAACCATATTTTTATTTTTATAATACTTTACAATTTGAATTGTGGTCAAAATATTTTCAAAATAATTTTCTTAAATATAATATGGAAACAGTTAACAAATGTTTAAATCAAGACAACTATTCAAATAGATACTTAATAAGTATTTACGCGGCATTAAAATTGACATCAACTAATCAGAAAAATCCAAATGAAGAGTTAAAAAATGAATTAGAAATAATTAAAGATATAATTAAACCAGACCAGTTATTTTTCATTGGTATTGGACAAAATCTATGCCAAAAAGGGCAAGTGGACAATGAAAGTTCAATATTTAATGCTTTTAAATATTTAGAAGAATTTTCGAAAGCTTTTGAATGTCCCCAAAATTCTAAAATTAAACATTCGAAAGACAATGTTTGTAATTTGGATACTTGCCCCAAAGAATTTCCGTATCTGAAAGAACTGATGCCATACACAATTCAAGGATGTTAAATTAAATTTATATATGTATAATTTACATAACACAGGCTTATGTACAAATTACTAAATTAAGTTTATAATTAAAATAAAACATACGGTTTTCTTTTGCATTTAATAAAGGTTTTTTTTTACAGAATTCAACCCAACTTCAGTTTTAATTTATGATTCTAGAAATGCATCCTCGACAATTATTTTACTGATAATTTTAAATAAAAACAAGTAAAGCAACAGTCAGTCGGTGCAACCGACTTAGAAATACCCTACACCTATTTGGTTCAAATTTAAGGACATATTCATAAGTCATTTTAGCACCATAAAAGCTGCTATTAATTTGATCGTAAGACATAGCCAACCAAATTAACTTTATAATACTATAAACATTTTCTAATTACACTATCTATTAAAAAATATTACAAATTCTTACTAATTTATCCTTTTAAAAATATTAAAAAACAAACAAACTTGAAATAAATGAAAATATATTTATTCCAATTCAATTACAAAATGAAAAAATTCTAATTATTAAATTTTGTGATAAAAAGATAATCAAAGCATAATATTTTTTTAAAAATTGCAATTATTTTAAATGGTTAGTTTATATGCCTAATAGAAAAGCTTATAAACGCATAGCAAATAGGAAATAACGCATAGGAAATAGGGGGAGACATAGGAAATAGGAAATATATTTTTTGGCTTCGAAATTAAACTCGACCAGAACCAATTCCCATGGCACTTTCATTACTAGTAACTTAGTGTTAAATTTCATCAAAATACCGGCATTATTTTTTGAGTTATGGTGTTTTTAAGATATATGAACCTTGAACTTTTCAAGGGTTCCAGAACCCGAAACCATGGTACGATTTCGCCCATATGCAGTCCCGTCATACTTTCAATACTAGTCAACCCTTGTACACAATTGGAACGTTCTAGCTTAATTTGAAGTTAATTGTTTTAATAATTTCGATGATAAGCTTTTACACATTGGGGGGGTCTAAGAGAGGTTCTGAACCAAAATTGAAGCTTCTACATTTGTTTCAAGTTACTATCTTTATTAATTTCGAAAATATGCTTTAAGGTCCTCGGAACTGAGTGGCTGGTCCCCGACCCACTAGTCCAATGGGGTCCAAATTTCAAAGACACTTACGCAATTGGAAGGGACACCCTGATACCAAATTTGGAGGTTATATCTTCATTGGTTTCGGAATTACGCTAGTTTGGCCCAAATTCGATAAAAAAGTTCTCAGTTCCGAACCCATTGTCCAATCCTCACCGCACGTAATCACCGCCGTAGTTTCATTACCAATAACCTACAGCATAAATTTCATGAAGATAGCCTCATTAGTTGTTGAGTTATCGTGATTTTTAATATATGTTCGTTATCCCTGACACCGACTAAAAGGTCCAGAATCCGAACCCATGGGCTGATTTCGCCCTTATACAGCCCGCGCTTTACTTATAGTACTAGTTAACCCTTGTACACAATTTAAACGATCTATCTTAATTTTAAGTAACTATTTTTAGTAATTTCGATTATAAGCTTTTAAAACTTGGGAGGTCTGAGAGGGGTACTGAACCACCTCTCCAATTGATCCCAAATTAAGGGAACACGCAAGAGATAGTAAAGAACACCCTTGTGGCAAATTGGAAGCTTCTACATTTTTTCAAGTTGTTATCTTTATTAATTTTAAAGATATGTTTAAGGTCTTCGGAAATGTGTGGCTGGTCCCCGACCCAGTAGTCCAATGGGACCCAAATTCTCAAGACACTTAGGAGATAGGGGGGGACACCCTGATACCAAATTTGGAGGTTCTATCTTCATTGGTTTCGGAATTATGCTCGTTTGGCCTAAATTCGATCAAAAAGTTCTAGGTTCCGAACGCATGGTCCAATCCCGACCTTACGGAATCCCCGAAGTAGTTTCATTACTAGTTACCTACAGCACAAATTTGATGAAGAAAGCGTCATTAGTTGTTGAGTTATCGTGATTTCTTATATATGTTCGTTAGCCCTTCGATCGATTAAAAGGTCCAGAATCCGAACCCATGGGCCGATTTCGCCCATATGCAATCCCCGCCGTACTTTCAGTCCTAGTAACCTACAGTTAAAATTTCATCAAGATAGCTCCATTATTTTTTGAGTTATCGTGCCTACGGACGGACGGACGGACGGACGGACATGGCTATATCGACTAAGGCGGTCACGCTGATCACAAATATATATACTTTTCCATATCTAGCTCGCTTCCTTTAGGTGGTTACAAACACCATACCAAAGTTAATATACCCCTTTACCTATTCTATAGGTGTAGGGTATAAAAAACGAGGAAGAGCGTAGTAGAGTAGACTGTGTCAGCTCTGGGATAATCTTATGATCGTAATATCGACATTATGTCATGCGGTTACAAATTCATATGTCATCCAAAAGAAAATATAAGCAGCACTTCAAACATCTTCCACTACACAATCTTTATTTTATTCAAACGTTTTATTCAGCCATTAAAGTCAACTTCTATTGACAACATTTTAGACTTCCACCTGTATTAGGTACAGAGTAATTCTCATGTAAAAAAAGAAGTTGTATGACAGGTACTCGAACCCGTGGAGCAAACTAGCTGGATTTCAATTGCGATGACAGGTCTTGCATAAAAACGAGCTATCGTGGGGACGGACGGACATAAATTTCTAGATCGATTTACTTTTCAATTCTGATCGGATCCATACCTTTAAGTTAGTTAGTTAGTTAGTTCTTTATTCTCTTATAAATTGAAATTCATAAATAATATTCTTAAACTATTTAAATTTAAATTTGGGACATTTTCATCTCATTTTAAAAAAATATAATGACGGACTGGTAAAATATTTAACAATTTAAATAAAAAAAAATGACTATGTATATCTATTGCTATTTGTTCTGAGCATAATAATAGCCTTTTGTAGTACTAGTAATGGTGTTAACATGTTTTCAAAAGCACCGCCCAAGCAACAAATTCCATACTGTAATTTTTGTATGCTGAGCATAATTACGGTAATTTGCATTTGAACTACTTTTAATTTTTATTTAAACGATACAATAACAACCATAAGTTTCAAATACCAAACTCAGCACAATGATGGTCAATTGCACTTGAACTAAATTTAAATGTGTAATTGCATTCGAAATAATTTAATAGTAATATGAAACTAAACATAATATGATGAAATCATTTTGCACAAAATTCAGTACGAACATTTGTAAGCTAATATATTAATTTTGTAATAGTAAATTAAGTAAATTTCTTATGTAATTCGATACTGTTTGTTTCGAAAAATATTCTAAACTAATAACTAGTCGTAAGATAAACAAATTGTTTTTGTAAAACTAAAAACGAAATTGTAACATTTAAAAATTGAACTAAATGTAAAATTGGTCTGAAGACCAAATCCAAACGGATAACAATAAAATTTACAAATTAAAAATATTTTTTAAATAAAAACTTTAAAAATTTTTTTCGGTTTTTTTTTTGGATAGTCTGCACTCTTTTTTAAACAAACTTGAGGAAGGAACCTTTGATATAAATGTACAGTTTGGTTAAACGGATGGGAATATGGAAATATTTTAGCATTATGGGGAGGTTATTTGATCTTTTTGGATTATGGGATATGTGGCAAATTTGGAGGGATATTAAGGAGAAAGATATTAATATTATTATTATATTAAGTTTAGTCGTACATATACAAATTACCAGTTTTAGGAAGCACATTGGATTGAATATGGTTTTATAATATTGACATGCGCATAACAAAGAAATTTTCATAAGCCGTTCCACAATGTGTCTGAGTTTTTAATTTATCGTACTGATAGAGGGTTCCACAAAGCTATACGGATTTAATTTTAGATGCTGATCCGAGTCATAGACATAGATTTATATTAACCATTCTTAGATCGGTGCATTACAAACGCAGCAGCTTTTTTGATATATCTATATATACCCAATGTTTGTTCGATAATTTAAAACGAGGAAGAGTGTAGTAGATTTGTCAACTCTAGGATACCCGTATGACCGTAACATATACATAATATCATCCGGTTAATTATTTTTGGCAAAATTTCAAATATTCAGCTTTATTAGGTGTAGAGTAATGCTCATATAAAAGAAGGAGTTGTATGGCAGCTACTCGAACCCTTTGCAGTAGACATCTTCATTTGGTGTAGTGTAATCCTCATATAAAAGAAGTAGTTGTATGGCAGCTACTCGAACCCTCTGCAGTAAACCAACCAAATTTTGCAGTAACTTTGACCATTACACTAAACTATTTTTGGCAAAAATTTCAGACACGCAGCTTCCATAGGTATAGAGTAATATAAAATTAGAAGTTGTATGGCAGGTACTCGTGGACCAAAATGGCTGGATTTAAATAGCGGTTCCGGTTTTTGCATAAAAACGAATTTGTGAAAATTTCATAATCATAGCTCCTTTACTTTTTGAGTTATCGTGATGACGGACGGACGGGCGGACATACATAGCTAAATCGATTTATTTTTTGATTCAGATCCGATCCATACACTTGAGTCTATATCTACCCCCCCCCCCCCCCCCCCCTCTCTGCGTCTCAAACGTAATGGCAAATTTATTATACCCTTTCACTATATAATCATACGGGTATAAAAACAATATTATGTGTTCGCAATATTTTGAACACGATAACCTTTAATCTTTTATATTAGTTATTAGTACAATTATTCTATATAATAAAAATCAGTTCTTCGTTAAAATAGGTTTATTTATTAAAACTAAACAATAATGTAAATAAATTTTTGAATTTTATTTATTCGCTCTCAAAATCTTGAACAGTTTAGGCGTCTTGAACCAAAAAACAAATCTAAAATAAAGCGAGGGTGATAAAGCAAAATCAAACTATGATACGAAATAGAAATAATTTTGCCAAAATTCAGTTTTTAGCATTAGTGGCATTTCTGCAAGGCTTTGCTGATGCATATATAGCACCTAGCTACATTCACAATGATATAATTGATTATGTTAATGAAATAAAAAAAAAAACCGATGAAACCATTAATCCATGTGAAAATTTCGCCAAATATGCTTGTGGAGAAATGAAAAATTTAGATTCATCCGGATCAAGTTTTAGATTAAGTTTTGAAAAACTTTTCATTGATGGTGAACCAAAAACTGATTTTGGAATAATTGCTCGTAAACAATATTTAGGAGTGTCAACATATTTCAATTCTTTAACATACCCCATGGATTTCTATAAAGAATTGGATTATCTTAATAAACTAGGAAATTTCCCGCCAAAGGGAAACGCTTTGAATAGTAAAACTGTTGCAGAACTAGAAGCAAATCTTGTTGGTATAACCGTATCAAATTTATTTCATATTTTTCCAACCCAAAACAACACATTAGTGATAAGTACAGCTTACGTAATGCGAGATTATGACATAGAATTTATTTTTAATAATTTAAATAACAACAATTCTGGTTCTTCTGAGCTTGAAATTGAAAGAATAAATGTTCAAAAATTTATAAATAAATTGCGTGATGTACAATCACAAGTTTCGAAAGCAGAACAAATCGAACTGAATTCATTAAAAGAACTAAATGATAGATTCTCATCTTTAAATTTCGATTTGAAAACATTTACTGATATATTGGAACAAATTTGGGATTTGAAAAAATATGATGGAAAATATAAAATAATAGTTAAAAAGTTTGATATTATTGAAAACATTCTGCTGCTTCTTGATTCAACTGATTTACAAACATTAGTAAATTTTCAAATATATCGGCACAGTTTCGAACTAAAAATGCAAGTGGGAAAAGAAATGTTATCATTTCTTAATAGATATATTATATTAAAAACAATTTGGGATGAAAATCTATCAAATAGAACTGTTGAACGATATTCAAATTTCTTGAATGATTTTGAAAATACTTTTAATAAAACTATTGAAAACATTCCAGAATCTAATACAGATCTAATTGAAAATTTGTTATTAGTTAAACGTAATGTTTTAATTAATCATACGAAGTTAATTACTGAAGCTGACATTGAAGAATTATATAAAGATAACGATTTTACAAAACCACGGAAAAATTTAATAGAATTTTTTAAAAGAGCTCTTAGAAAACTTTTAGATGAATACTTTTATGATGACAATTCAAACGAATTAAATAAACAATTCTTTTTGGGAAATTATATTGATGCCATTGAAATGAATACTAAAAATAAACCATATTTTTATTTTTATAATACTTTACAATTTGAATTTTGGTTAAGATATTTTAAAAACAATATTCCTAAATATAATATGGAAACAGTTAACAAATGTTTAAATCAAGACAACTATTCAAATAAAAAATTAATAAGCATTTATGCGGCATTAAAATTGACGTCAATTAATCAAAAAAATCCAAATGAAGAGTTAAAAAATGAATTAGAAATAATTAAAGATATAATTAAACCAGACCAGTTATTTTTCATTGGTATTGGACAAAATTTATGCCAAAATGGGGAAGTGGACAATGAAAGTTCATCATTTAAGGCATTTAAATATTTGGAAGAATTTTCGAAAGCTTTTAAATGTCCCCAAAATTCTAAAATTAAACATTCGAAATACAATGTTTGTAATTTAGATGCTTGTCCCAAAGAATTTCCGTATCTGAAAGAACTGATGCCATACACAATTCAAGGATGTTAAATTAAATATTGATATATGTATAGTTTACATTACACATGTTTATGTACAAATTACTAAGTTTTGTTTATAATTGAAATAAAAATAAAATTATTTTTTTTTAATTTATGAAAGGATTTTTTGTTTACAGAATTTTAAAAAGTGGAAATTAATAAACGTTTTGTAATTCGAGTTAAAAAATATGAGTTTTACCACACACGTAAAAATGGTCGACCGAACTTCAGTTTTTATCTAAAAAATAAAAAATAAAAAAAAAACGAGGAAGAGTGTAGTAGAGTAGACTGTGTCAACTCTGGGATACCCGTATGACCGTAACATATCCATTATATCATCCGGTTAATTACTTTTGGTAAAATTTCAAACATACGGCTTTATTAAGTGTAGTGAAATATTCATATAAAAGAAGGAGTTGTATGGCAGCTACTCGAAC